>CM077155.1:81878505-82158150 GCA_039583875.1 Platanthera guangdongensis | reverse complement strand
CCCTACCCGTGTCAAACAGTGAACCGACATGGAAACCGCCACGGCCGTTTCGCGGAAGCAGGACACGGGTACGGACACGGCCGTGTCCATACCCGTGTCACATTTTGCTTATAAGGGGCAGAGAAACCCTAGCCGTTTTTCATTCTCTTTTCCTTCCCCTATCTCCTGTGAGAGTTCCTGGTGAGAGAAACTGTAGGAGCAAGTTTTACCGAAGGAGATCCGCCATCGCCGCGAAAGAGAAGATGCCGCCAAGGAGAACTACGCGATCCATGGCCGGAAATGGTGGTACCGCTGGAGTCAACGTGAGTTTCCTACCCTCTCCCTTGGTGCTAGATCTTAGGTATTTAGGAGAGACATCGGTTCAAGAGAACTTGATGGAGAGGAGAAGATTCTAGGTTTGGCCATGCTAGGATTTGAATCCTAGATTTTAGATCTCTTCAACCCTTCCCCTTTTCTTCATACGATGATGGGTGAATGGTTTCGTGAGGAGTTTATGGCCTTTGAGGTTGAATAAGGGAGGAGAATATTTCTGGAAATTTAGGAACGATCGCCTTGAGGAGGAAGACGAACCGATGCCGTTCATTTTCCTTTAAGATGCGCGCAGAATCTGTATTCTGCGCGCAGCGATCTTCTAGGCCATTTTCCCGATGGATATGTGCAGATCTGGGCTTTCGGCTAAACACGAAAGTTGTAGCCCTTGGAAATACCTTTCCAACGAGTGGTTGCACGACTTCAGGTGATGTCTGTGGCCCCGGGAAAACCTAATCGAGTTTGCTGTCCGGCAATTTCCTGTACACAGAAATCGTGTTCTGTGCGCAGCGAACTTCGAAGCCGATTTCGAGTAAGTTATTGTCAGATCTGGGTTGTGACCTGAATATGAAAGTTGTAGATCATGAAAAGATCTTTCCAACGAGGGGTTACACGCCTCTACTGGATTCCTGTAACTTCAGGAAACTCTAGTTGAAGTTGCTGTCCAGATTAGTGATGCACTTAGAATTCTGGTTTTATATAAAGTGCAATTAGAGTCGGTGGAATTCTGTCAAGATTAAATAATTTGTGCTACTCACCGAAGAACTGTGAATGATGGTGTTTATTATTTGGAATGCATACAACTGATTTCTTATCGCAAGATGTCTTGAGGTTGGGATGGTTTCCTTTATGTTTAATCGAATCGAATTGATAAGATGTTGTTAAACTATAACATATGCGCATCATATAAGTCTTATGTAGAGTTCATATGGAATGACATATAGAAGATTAAACTATGGCCATGTGTATGTTGATTAGTGGATTGAATTTGGTAGTCCAATACTTAGAGAGTCGTCTCCCTATGGGTAGTATTGTGTAAGTTTGTGAGTGCGGTGTTGACCGCCACTTGTTTTGGTTGTGTTGAGATGAGGTGTGGATGGATGGTTGGGCGGTGCCCTCGTGCTTGCTTCCGAGGCCCCTTCCATGTGATGTTGGTGTGAAATTGCATGTGGTGTGAGTTGACACGCGGTGTCGTAATCCCGGGTTAAGGATAGTGTGGCAGGTCTACGGGCTCGCCAGTCGTCACACCGACGGGAGTTGGCAGTTAGACTTGGTCGGTTTGGGCTGTGTCCTCGGTGTTCACTTCCCGAGGCCCTCCGACCATGTGGACGGTTGGGCTGTGTCCTCGTGCTTTCTTCCGAGGCCCCTTCCGGGTCACACAAGGCCAGTTCGGGTTGTGTTCTTGGTGCACATCTACCCAAGACCCCGCTGGGCCATAGTACGCATGGGCTCCGCTGTTGTGTTCTTAGCGTTGAGGCGTACGGAGGCCTAGGTGAAGTAGTGTGATACCCGCCTAGTAGTAGAAGTGCCCGTTCTACTGTCACCGCCTGGCCACGGCTGCTGATGCCTGAGAGGTTAGCTACCTGCTCGAAAAGTGGGAACAATAGTCTGTGTCGACATAGCAATTGCATGGGTGTGCATGGGTGAGTCATTGCATAGCATTCATAGCATTTCATATCATTGCACAACAAGATCCTCATCGTATAAGTTTGTATGGGCACTCTTATACGATGAGTTACTTTATGTAACCCGATCCTTAACTTATAAGTTTGTATGGGCATTCTTATAAGTTAAGTTACTTTCCTGCTGTAGCTTTATTACACTTGTTATTATACCTTGATGGCTCTTGTAGAATGGTTAGTTTACATATTGGTAGCTTTTATAGAACTGCTAGTTATACATTGATACTCTTACACTACTGCCACCTGCTTGTTTTTCCTTTACTTGCATACTTGATAGATACTATACTCTTGTTCCTTTTCTCCGCCCGGTGCCGAGGAGTCGCCGGGGGAGCGGATGTGAAACCACTTAGTCGTTTCGACTAACGGTTGCTACGTCTTCCTTTTTAGGAGGTCACGCCGCAGGTAGAGCAGCCGCAGACTACGCAGCAGGTCAGCCAGGCCAGGGAGACAGGGCCTGATGTGACGGTGCCGTCGATACCGTCTGTTACTGATGTTAGTTTTTGATACTCTGATGTAGCCCGTTTGGGCAATGTTTAGCTGTACTCTGATATATTGTAGAAGCATGTTTTAGTTTCTCATTATTGATGTATTTGGACTTTATATACTTAGTGTGGATTTTGACTTCTCTTGCTTATTTACTTGGTTGGGTTGGCATGATATATTGATATGGTTTCAGCCGGCGGAATAGCCGTCTTGTGGTACAGGTTAGCCCGTACGCTAATGCTACCGCAAGGCGGCTGTTCCGGGCATAAGACTCCCTCTTCGTGCCGTGTTTTGGGATCCGGGAGGAGGGGTCTTACAGGGCGTGACAGGCAGGTGGATCTGGGCGCGGTGCGCGCCGAAAGTCTTCGGGCAGGTCTTGTCGGGCTAGCTGGAAAGGTCACGCCCCAGGTCACGGGCGTGACTCTGGGTGTGACAGGCGGGTGTCGACACTCGACGATCGTCGAGCTGAAAGTGTCGAGTTGAGTGAACACGGGCTTGGGTCACGCCCCGTGTCGGGTGACACGGGCGTGACCCCGGGCGTGTCAGGCTTTGGTCTTCAAAAATTGCTGATTCACGGGATTTTGACGTGTCACGCCCTGGTCACGGGCGTGACCAACATGTCACGGGCGTGACATGTCAATTTTTTGGCAGATTTTCATTTTTTCCTGAAAAATAAAATAAACTAAGTTAGTATAATATTTACAAAAATAGGAGCATTTTATTGAATAAAAATAAGTAAAAACGACAAAAATAAATGAAAACAACTAAATTAATGTACACAAAAATAGGTATATTTACAATTCATCAAGAACCGATAGTGCCAAGGAGGGCAACTGAGAGGCAGCTAAAGCATGTAATGAGCTTTAACCCTCCGCTATTCTTGGGGTTGGGAACCCCATCTCAGGCTGAAGACTGGCTCTCTAGGGTGAAGAGAGTCATGACGGCGACGGAGACGGAGGAGTGGCAAATGACCACCATCACTACGTTCCTGCTGGACGGTGAAGCGAGGATGTGGTGGGAAGGATTGGAGCTGCATCATTTGAGAGGTAGACAACTGATAGACGTTCTGATGGAAGAGTTCTCGGGATTGTTCTTAGCAAGATACCTCCCTTCTACTCAGAGGATTTCAATGGAGAATGAGTTCCTGAAGTTGTTGCAGGGTGAGAGGAGCGTGGATGAATATCTCCACGAGTTTACGCGGTTGAGTCGTTATGCTAGTTCCACCATCATGGATGAGGAGCGCAAGACTAATCGTTTTTATGAAGACTTGAGGGATGAGTTAAGACTATTACTGTCAGGGCCGATGACGCAGGGTTTCTTAACCTTGGTCAATACTGCCCGGTCCTTGGAGAAGGACATGAAGAACGTGCAAGCGAAGAAAAGCTTGGGTGAAAAGAAATCTGAGTTCAGAGTGCCGACTACTTCAAAGTCCGGCTATCGGAGGTCTTTCAAGAAGCATAGGACTTCGGGTCCAGCTCCTTCTGGCGCTTCTGGGGCGACTACGAGTCGGACCCCAGGCGCGTGTTTTACATGCGGAAAGTCGGGGCACTTTGCCCGTGATTGTTGGAGCGGACGTCCTAAGTCCGAGAGGAGGCCGGGAGCCACTTATGAAGAGAAGGGAAAGGCGGTGGAGTCGACCGCATCCCACTATGCTCCGGCCCAACCAAGGGTCTACAATCTTGGCCAACAGGAGGCCATTAAACAGGCTGATGTGGTGACAGGTACGGTTTAATTTATAGCAAGTCAATTTCTTTATATGCTTGTTATGCACATGTTACCTTACCACTACTTGTTTAGGATTTGTATTGATTTGTGAAAATCCGGCACGAGCACTCTTCGATACGGGAGCTTCACACTCTTTCTTGTCCGAAGGATTTATATTACGCATCAGGGTCCCTTCCTCGATGGCGAAGGATAAGTTGGATGTGTTGTTGCCCAATGGGTGTTCGATGCGAGCGGATAGGATCTGCGATGTTAAGATTCGTATTGGGGAGCAGGAGTTCGACCTGCGAGCGTCTTTACTTCCGTTAGTGGAGTTCGACGTCATATTTGGCATGGACTGGCTCTCGGAGCAGCAGGCCCATATAGATTGTGGTAGCAAGGAAGTTAAGCTGGGAGCGAGTCGTGAGACGACGTTTACGGGCTTAAAGGGGTCGAGCAAGACATTGATGTCAGCTCTTCAGGTGGTGAAGGCGGTTCGTGCTGGTGCAGAACTGTTCTTTACACTAGTGGAGGTTGCAAAGCCGAAGCCCGCATTGGATTGTATTTCAGTGGTATCGGAATACCCTGATGTGTTCCCCGCAGATCTTCCTGGAGCCCCGCCTCAGCGGGAGATAGATTTTACGATCGAGCTAGTGTCAGGTGCAAAGCCTGTGTCACGATCTCCGTATCGGCTAGAGCCTAAGGAAATGGCGGAGCTGAAAGTTCAACTGCAAAAGTTGTTGGAGCAAGGGTATGTGCGCCCGAGTTCTTTGCCTTGGAGCGCACCGGTCCTCTTTGTTAAGAAGAAGGACGGAAGCTTGAGGCTATGTATTGATTATCGGGAGCTAAACAAGCTGACGGAGAAGAACAAGTACCCGATCCCCCGGATTGATGATCTCTTCGATCAGTTAGTCGGGTCGACGGTGTACTCGAAGTTGGATCTCAAGGCTGGGTACTATCAGCTGCGGATAAGGGAGAGTGATATCCCGAAGACAGCATTTAGTACGAGATACGGGCATTATGAGTTTACGGTCATGCCGTTTGGGCTGACTAATGCGCCGTCAGTATTCATGGATTTGATGAACAGGACGTTCAGGGAGTACTTGGACCATTTCGTGATCGTCTTCATCAACGATATTTTAGTGTACTCTCAAAGTGAGGAAGATCACTTCAAGCATCTTCACTTGGTGTTGGAGACGCTAAGGAGAAATCAGTTGTATGTCAAGTTCTCGAAGTGCGAGTTTTGGCTATCCTCAGTGGCGTTCCTCGGGCATATAGTGAGTGGAGAGGGTATTGCGGTGGATCCGGCGAAGATTGTTGCGATACGGGAGTGGCCTGAGCTTGCTACGGTAGCAGAAGTCCGGAGCTTTTTGGGGCTTGCCGGTTATTATAGGCGCTTCGTAGAGAACTTCTCGCGGATAGCGCTACCTCTCACTACTTTGACGAGGAAGGAGCATAAGTTCGCTTGGACGCCGGAGTGCGCGCGAGCTTTTGAGGAATTGAAGTGTCGGTTGACCACGGCGCCTGTGCTGAGTTCGCCATGTGGAACCGAAGGCTATGAGATATATAGCGATGCTTCGGGCAGCGGTTTGGGTTGCGTGCTACTGCAGCACGGAAGCGTGATAGCTTATGGCTCGAGACAGCTAAAAGTGCACGAGAGGAATTATCCGGTCCATGACTTGGAGTTAGCGGCCGTGATTTTTGCCTTGAAGCTGTGGAGACACTATTTGTACGGTGTGAAGATTGATATCTACACCGATCACAAGAGCCTAAAGTACCTGATAGATCAGAAGGATCTGAATATGCGGCAGCGTAGGTGGATGGAGTTCCTGGGGGACTATACATTCAAGATCCACTACGTGCTTGGCAAAGGGAATGCGGTTGCGGACGCATTGAGTCGCCAAGCCCCAGCTCAAGCAAATTGGCTATCAGTGCATGATGAGCGGTTGGTGCAGGAGTTGGAGGCGTTTGAGATTGTTTGTGTGGACAGACAATCAAGTGTTGAAGCAGTTCTGAATTGGACTGAAGTCCAATATGACCTGGCTGATCGTATTCGGCAGGCTTTGGATATGGATGCTCATATGAAGCAGTTCATGATAGAGGCTCTGGATGGGTCAAATTCCCAATTCGTCGTGGAGGACGGATTGCTTTGGAAAGACGGTCGTCTGTGCGTCCCTTGTGTGGGAAATTTACGGGTGGAGTTGTTGTACGAGGCACACCATACCAAGTACTCGATTCACCCGGGGAGCACGAAGATGTACCGCGACGTCAAGAAGCTATTTTGGTGGCCGGGTTTGAAAAAGGATGTGGCGCTCTACGTAGCGAAATGCCAAACCTGCGCCTTGGTAAAGGCGGAGTGCCAAAAGCCGGGAGGATTTCTTAAGTCCTTGTCTATTCCGGAGTGGAAATTCGACGACATCTCCATGGACTTTGTGCACGGTTTGCCAAGGTCGCAAAAGGGAAACGACGCCATTTGGGTGGTTGTTGATCGATTAACGAAGGTGTCGCATTTTATTCCGCATAGGAAGGACGATCCGGTGGAGAAGCTGGCAAAGCTTTATGTGGATAATATAGTACGGCTTCATGGTGTGCCCCGCAGCATCGTGAGTGACCGAGATGGGCGGTTCACGTCCAATGATTGGAGGCTGGTGCAGCAAATGTTGGGAACTAAGTTGAAGTTCAGCACAGCCTTCCATTCGCAAACGGATGGGCAGACCGAGTGTAACGTCCCGAATCGCTCTAGGCCCCTAGTGTGTGTGTTTTGAGTCAGGAGGGTTGACTTGAGTCCTGAGAGTGCAGGGAATTGGACTGCACTTGTGGAGAAGTGGAGAACCAGTGTAAAAAGGAAGTGACACGGGTAGGGACACGGCCGTGTGCCTACCCGTGTGCGTCGAGTTGAGCTCGACGACCCGTGTCGAGATCGTCGAGCTGTGTCGACACCTAGGGACACGGGTAGGGACACGGCCGTGTGCCTACCCGTGTGCGTCGAGTTGAGCTCGACGACCCGTGTCGAGATCGTCGAGCTGTGTCGACACCTAGGGACACGGGTAGGGACACGGCCGTGTGCCTACCCGTGTGCGTCGAGTTGAGCTCGACGACCCGTGTCGAGATCGTCGAGCTGTGTCGACACCTAGGGACACGGGTAGGGACACGGCCGTGTCCCTACCCGTGTGCGTCGAGTTGAGCTCGACGAGAAGTGTCGAGATGCAACCCGAGAAGTACACGGCCAATGACACGGCCAGGCACACGGCCGTGTCATGTGAACACGGGTTGGGACACGGGCGTGTCCCTACCCGTGTCAAGCATTGAATCGACATGGAAACCGCCACGGCCGTTTCGCGGAAGCGGGACACGGGTACGGACACGGCCGTGTCCCTACCCGTGTCATATTTTATTTATATAAGGGACAGAAAACCCTAGCCGTTTTCATGCTCTTTTCATCCCCTATTTCCAGTGAGAACTCCTGTGAGAGGGAAAACTGCAGGAGCAAGTCCTACCGAAGGAGATCCGCCATCGCCGTGAAAGAGAAGATGCCGCCGAGGAGAACTACGCGATCCATGGCGAGAAATGGTGGTACCGCTGGAGCCAACGTGAGTTTCCTACACTCTCCCTTGGTGCTAGATTTATAGTTATGCCTTAGGAGAGACATCGACTCAAGAGAGTCTTGATGGAGAGGAGAAGATCTCTAGGTTAGGCCATGTTAGAACGTGTGTTCTAGACTTTAGATCTCTTCAACCCTTCCCCTTATCTTCAATATGACGATGGGTGGATGGTCTCGTGAGGAGTTTATGGCCTTTGAGGTTGAATAAGGGAGGAGAATATTTCTGGAAAATTTAGAAACGATCGCTTGAGGAGGAAGACGAACCTATGCCGTTCATTTTCCTTTAAGATGCGCGCAGAATCTGTATTCTGCGCGCAGCGATCTTCTAGGCCATTTTCCCTATGGATAAGGCCAGATCTGGGCTTTCGGCTAAACACGAAAGTTGAAGCCCTTGGAAATACCTTTCCAACGAGTGGTTGCACGACTTCAGGTGATGTCTGTAGCCACGGGACAGTCTAAACGAAAATGGGGTTTTACAAATCCTGCATGCAGAAACTGTGTTCTGTACGCAGCGGACTTCAAGTCCGATTTCAAGTAGAATAATGTCAAATCTGGGTTGAGCTCTGAATATGAAAGATGTGTTCCATGGAAATACCTTTCCATCGAGGGGTTACACGACTTCACCGGATTCCTGTAGCCTCGGGAATCTCCGGTCGAAGTTGCTGACCAGATTCAACCTGCACCTAAATTCTGGACTTAATGGAAAAATGGATTTTGTTTCGGTGAAATTATTAATGCAAGATACTTGCCTTGGATGAACCCTTATGATTAATCATTTGTTGTGTGATTGAAGTATCTTATTAATCATATTTCATATTACCAAATTGTGAAACAAACTTGTTTTAAAGAATTGAACTGGTAGGAATTGAAAGATTGAATATGGTACACTTCATGTTTAAGTTATGATATTACTAAAAAGGATGATGTGATAGATCTTATATGCGCATTACGTTACTTTACATTGTCATCATTTGGGAAGTCATATAGATGAATAGACCATGGCCATGGATATGTTTGACTAATGAAATGAGTCTAGTGGACCAATACTTAGAGCGTTGTCTCCCTACGGGTAGTATTGTGTAAGTTCGTAAGTGCGGTGTTGACCGCCACTTGTTTTGGTTGTGTTGAGATAGGGTGCGGATGGATGGTTGGGCTGTGCCCTCGTGTTTACTTCCGAGGCCCCTTCCATGTTGTGTTGATATGGTGTCTGCATGTGGTGTGAGTCGACACGCGGTGTCGTAATCCCGGGTTAAGGATAGTGTGGCAGGTCTACGGGCTCGCCAGTCGTCACACCGACGGGAGTTGACAGTTAGACTTGGTCGGTTTGGGCTGTGTCCTCGGTGTTCACGTCCCGAGGCCCCTCCGGCCATGTGAACGGTTGGGCTGTGTCCTCGTGCTTTCTTCCGAGGCCCCTTCCGGGTCACGCAAGGCCAGTTCGGGCTGTGTTCTTGGTGCACATCTACCCAAGACCCCGCTGGGCCATAGTACGCATGGGCTCCGCTGTTGTGTTCTTAGCGTTGAGGCGTACGGAGGCCTAGGTGAAGTAGTGTGATACCCGCCTAGTAGTAGAAGTGCCCGTTCTACTGTCACCGCCTGGCCACGGCGGCTGATGCCTGAGAGGTTAGCTACCTGCTCGAAAAGTGGGAACTACAGTCTGTGTCGACATAGCAATTGCATGGGTGTGCATGGGTGAGTCATTGCATAGCATTCATAGCATTTCATATCATTGCACAACAAGATCCTCATCGTATAAGTTTGTATGGGCACTCTTATACGATGAGTTACTTTATGTAACCCGATCCTTAACTTATAAGTTTGTATGGGCATTCTTATAAGGTAAGTTACTTTCCTGCTGAAGCTTTCTTACACTTGTTATTATACCTTGATGGCTCTTGTAGAATTGTTAGTTTACATATTGATAGCTTTTGTAGAACTGCTAGTTATACATTGATACTCATGTACCTTGTCACCTGATTGTACTTTTATACTTACTGATATATATTGTGCTCTTGTTCCTTTTCTCCGCCCGGTGCCGAGGAGTCGCCGGGGGAGCGGATGTGAAACCACTTAGTCGTTTCGACTAACGGTTGCTACGTCTTCCTTTTTAGGAGGTCACGCCGCAGGTAGAGCAGCCGCAGGACAGCCAGGCCAGGACGACAGGGCCTGACGTGACGGTGCCGTCGATACCTTCTGTTTCCGATGTTAGTGTTTTGCTTACTCTGATGTAGCCCGTTTGGGCAATGTTTAGCTGTACTCTGATATATTGTAGAAGCATGTTTTAGCTTCTCTTTATTGATGTTTTGGACTTTATATACTTAGTGTGGATTTTGACTTCTCTTGCTTATTTATTTGGTTGGGTTGGCATGAATTATTGATATTGTTGTAGCCGGCGGAATAGGCGTCTTGTGGTACAGGTTAGCCCGTGTGCTAATGCTACCGCAAGGCGGCTGTTCCGGGCATAAGACTCCCTCTTCGTGCCGTGTTTTGGGATCCGGGAGGGGGGAGTCTTACAAATGGTATCAGTTTGCCACGATCCTCAACTAAGAAGTCATTCAACAATGGTGCCACCCCCGTTTGGTTAGTCAGTTTGGGGACAAACTGACTTAGCGGAAGCAGTGGTGTGCCCATATGTAATTCACATTAAGTTGTCCAACTTTGACCTTAAGTTTAGCCAACCTGACCACAAATTTGTCGTGTATGTGTAGGTTCCACTGCATGTTGAGCCGATGGGGGGTACTCTTACACCTCCCATACCCACTCAGTTCCAACAGTCTGAGTTGGGGCAGACGCTCACCGCCATTCTGGATGCTTTTAAGGCTCAGCAGGCTCCGATGCAACAACAGGCCCCGAGCTCCAACTGGCTGAGCACCTTCCGGGCTCTCTCCCCTCCCGTCTACCTTGGGACGGAGTCAGCCGTACGTACAGAGGAATGGCTAGACACGATACAGGAGTTGTTGGCCGGTATCCGTTGCCCAGCCAACATGGCAGTGACATTGGCAGTGTCCGTCTTGGACTTACATGCGAAGAGGTGGTGGAAGTCCCTCATGGGCTCTACCTTCCAAGGCCGGATCTACACGGAGATAAGTTGGAATGAATTCTCGGGTGTTTTCTTGGAGCACTTTATCCCTACTTCGGCCCGAGATGAGCTTGAGCAGAGGTTCCTTCTACTAAAGCAGGGATCAAAGTCGGTTACAGAATACCAGCGGGAATTCCAGCATCTCGCAAGGTTTGCAGATTCTTATGAGTTGGATGACAGAGGTTATGCCAAGCGCTTCTATAAAGGGCTGCGAGATCCCCTAAGGCAGTCCCTTTTGTTTATAGCGGATGGTAGCTTGGCGGAGATCATTGATATGGCGAAAAGATTGGAGGCAGACCACATGGGATGTAGCAAGAGGCCTGCGGAGGACGTGATGGAAGCCGGCCCAAGTAATAGAAGGAGACGGGACTTCAGAGGAGGAAGAGGTTATCAAAGAGGTGGAGGGCGTGTCCACCGAAACTATAGGGTGGAGCATCCAGTTCCGCAGCCGCCTGCGTTGCCTCCACCCCCACAGCCTCAGCGATTCCAACAACCGGAAGGGCGGCGTGGTCTGGTGTGCTTCGAATGCAACCAGCCGGGCCACATCCGGCGTCTTTGCCCGCAACTATATGGGAACGCCCCTCCTGCTCTCCCTCCTGCTCTCCCTCCTGCTCTCCCTCCAGCAGCTCCACGAGGGCGAGGATATATGCGCGGTCGAGGACGAGGACCGCCAAGAGGAAACCCCGGACCAGCCCGGGATCAGGTGTACACGCTTGACATGGCGCAGGAACGGAACCCACAAGATGTGATTGCAGGTATGATTTAATTTATTTGCATATTTGCATGGTCTAACTTGAATTGATTAGAACTTACTAGCCACTAGCAATAAGTTTTGGTTGTTGGTACTTATGCACCGTGATTATTGGCGGGAAGACAGCCTATGCGCTGTTCGATACCGGTGCCTCACACTCCTTTGTGTCCGAGGATTTCATAAAAGACATGGGGGATGTACAGTACTTCACTGGCATAGCCCGACGTGTACGCCTTCCGGACGGCTCGGAGATGATCGCAACCGCCAAGTGCGAGTTGGAGTTATTTATTGATGGGAAGGCCTTTGATACGCCGGCCACGGTTCTGAGGATGCCGGAGTTTGACATCATTTTGGGCATGGCATGGCTGGACTGGCACTTCGCGAGGATCGACTGCGCGGAGAAGCGGATCTATTTGAGGCATGGAGACTCTGACGTCATCTTCCAAGGTATTGGCTTCGCGCCACGTATGATATTATCTTCTATTCAGGCTGTAAAGGCTCATATGAAGGGGGATGAGGTCTTCATGATCTGGTTCGAGTTGAAGGAAGCAGCGTTGGAATTAAAGGATGTACGGGTAGTGCGGGATTTTCCTGAGGTATTTCCTGAGAAGCTACCAGGATTACCTCCACATAGAGAGGTTGACTTCCAGATCAATCTAGTACCAGGTGCCAAGCCTGTATCCAAGGCTCCGTACAGAATGGCTCCGAAAGAACTCGCGGAGTTTAGAGTTCAATTGCAGGAACTGGTGGATTCAGGGTTCGTTCGCCCCAGTTCATCACCATGGGGAGCCCCTGTGCTGTTCGTGAAGAAGAAGGATGGAACACTGCGATTGTGCATAGATTATCGGGAACTCAATCGATTGACGGTGCAGGAACACTTACCCACTACCGCGGATCGATGAGTTGTTCGATCAACTAGTGGGAGCACATTGGTTTTCTAAATTGGATTTGCGCTCCGGATACTATCAGTTGAGGATACAAGAAGGGGACATCCAGAAAACGGCCTTCAGTTCGAGATATGGTTTGTATGAGTTCACAATAATGCCGTTTGGGCTCACAAATGCCCCTTCGGCCTTCATGAGCTTGATGAACAAGGTGTTTGAACCGTATTTGGACATCTTCGTCATTGTTTTCATCGACGACATCTTGGTCTACTCAAAGATGGAGGAGGAGCATGTCGAGCACCTGACCTTGGTTTTGAAGAAATTGAAGGAGCATGCCTTGTATGCCAAGTTTAGCAAGTGTGAATTCTGGCTTAAGGAGGTAGCCTTCTTGGGGCATGTGATCAATGGAGCAGGATTAGCGGTGGATCCAGCGATGGTGTGAGCCGTGAAGGAGTGGTCGCCCTTGAAGTCGGCGGCTGATGTACGAAGCTTTCTTGGACTTGCTGGGTACTACCGCAAGTTCGTGAAAGGATTCTCCAAGATTGCCCTTCCTCTTACCTCCTTGACGAAGAAGGGAGTGCCATATGAGTGGACACCTCAATGTGAAGCGGCATTTCAAGAGCTGAAGGATAGGCTTACCTCCGCCCCCATCCTTGCACTTCCGTCGGGGAAGGAAGGATTTCAAGTTTACACGGACGCTTCATATCAAGGGATGGGAGCGGTATTGATGCAGCATGGGCACGTGATCGCATATGCTTCAAGGCAGTTAAAGAAACATGAAATTAATTACCCGGTTCATGATTTGGAGTTTGGAGCAGTGGTGTTCGCTTTGAAAGTCTGGAGGCATTATTTATATGGCGTGCACTGCGAGTTCTTTTCCGATCACAAAAACTTGAAGTATGTTCACACTCAGAAGGAGTTGAACCTGAGGCAACGGCGGTGGTTGGAATTTCTATGCGACTACGAGTTCCCCATGAACTACCACCCCGGGAAAGCGAACTCGGTAGCCGATGCCTTAAGTAGAAAAGTGCCAGGCTCTAGCCCAGAGTCTCGGCTGATGAGCATGGAGTTGGCTCGGATGATCGAGGAGATGGAAATTACTCTAGTATTCAAGGATCCTTCGGCAGAGTATGCGGAGTATTTGGCCAACATGAGCATAGTTTGTGATATCCGAGACCGGATTCGGGTGGAGCAAGGAATGGATGCGGCCTTGGCCCCGGCAATCAAGGCAATTGAAGATGGGACCACCGATGAGTACATACTCAAAGACGGCCTCATTTATTTTCGTGGCCGACTCTATATTCCCAAGGGCGGCAAAATTCGGGAAGATATATTGAGAGAGGCGCATTCCTCTCAATATTCAGTGCATCCGGGTATTGCTAAGATGTACGCCGGACTGCGGAAGACCATGTGTTGGCCGGGAATGAAGAAGGATGTCCGCTACTATGTTACACATTGCGAAGCTTGCCAAAGAGTGAAGGCTGAATGCAGGAGTCCCGGTGGTTTGTTGCAGTCATTGCCCATCCCCGAATGGAAGTTCGAGGATATCTCCATGGACTTTGTTCATGGGTTACCTCGTTCCCGCTCCGGGAATGATTCAGTATGGGTTATTGTGGATCGACTGACAAAGGTGGCCCAGTTCATTCCAATGAAGAAGGAAGCACACGTGGATGCTTTGGTACGCCTTTTTGTGGAGCAATTTGTACGGTATCATGGCGTGCCCAAGACAATTGTTTCAGGTCGGGATGGTCGGTTTACATCCAATGAGTGGAAGGCGGTACAGGCGTATTTGGGCTCACGCCTAACCTTTAGTACCGCATTTCATCCACAGACGGACGGGCAGTCAGAGCGGACCATCAGAACACTGGAGGATTTATTGAGGTTATGTGTGTTGGACAGAGGAGAGCCATGGGAAAGGCTCTTGCCACTAGTGGAATTCTCCTATAATAATAGCCATCAGGCGAGCATCGGCATGGCGCCCCATGAAGCCCTTTATGGAAGAAGGTGCAGGACTCCCTTGTCTTGGGTACAAGATGAAGATCCGAAGGCATTGGGAAACGAATACATAGATGATACTGATGCGGCGGTCAGATTGATACGGGATCGCATGTTGGAGGCTCAAAGTCGACAGGCGAAGTATTACAATAAAAAGCACCGGATGGTGGAGTTCCAAGTGGGCGAAAAAGTGTTCCTTAAGATTCGGCCGATGCATGGAGTTTCGCGGGTGCGTGGAGTGAAAAAGCTCAGCCCGAGGTATGTTGGGCCTTATACTATATTGGAAAGGATTGGCCCGTTGGCCTATCGGTTGGAGTTACCACCGGAACTGGAAAATCTTCACGACGTGTTCCATGTATCGTCGCTTCGAAAAGCACTGTTGCGGCCCGACCAGTATATTCCCACTACTGATGGTGCGGTGGCATCAGATAGGACTGTGCGACTAGAGCCGGTACGAATTGTTGACAGCGAGACAAGAACATTACGCCGCAAAAGTGTTCCCTTAGTGAAGGTGCAATGGATGAATCATGGGAAGGAGGAGTACACTTGGGAGCCAATGGATTTAATGCGGCAACGCTACCCGGAGTTGTTTGCTCAAGGTAATTTTATTTAAAAGCATATGTTAAATTTCCTGTTATACACTTCTCCCCACAACCTAAGCCTGATTTCGGGGACGAAATCTTTTATTTTGTTTATAGGATTTGTAACGTCCCGAATCGCTCTAGGCCCCTAGTGTGTGTGTTTTGAGTCAGGAGGGTTGACTTGAGTCCTGAGAGTGCAGGGAATTGGACTGCACTTGTGGAGAAGTGGAGAACCAGTGTAAAAAGGAAGTGACACGGGTAGGGACACGGCCGTGTGCCTACCCGTGTGCGTCGAGTTGAGCTCGACGACCCGTGTCGAGATCGTCGAGCTGTGTCGACACCTAGGGACACGGGTAGGGACACGGCCGTGTGCCTACCCGTGTGCGTCGAGTTGAGCTCGACGACCCGTGTCGAGATCGTCGAGCTGTGTCGACACCTAGGGACACGGGTAGGGACACGACCGTGTGCCTACCCGTGTGCGTCGAGTTGAGCTCGACGACCCGTGTCGAGATCGTCGAGCTGTGTCGACACCTAGGGACACGGGTAGGGACACGGCCGTGTCCCTACCCGTGTGCGTCGAGTTGAGCTCGACGAGAAGTGTCGAGATGCAACCCGAGAAGTACACGGCCAATGACACGGCCAGGCACACGGCCGTGTCATGTGAACACGGGTTGGGACACGGGCGTGTCCCTACCCGTGTCAAGCATTGAATCGACATGGAAACCGCCACGGCCGTTTCACGGAAGCGGGACACGGGTACGGACACGGCCGTGTCCCTACCCGTGTCATATTTTATTTATATAAGGGACAGAAAACCCTAGCCGTTTTCATGCTCTTTTCATCCCCTATTTCCAGTGAGAACTCCTGTGAGAGGGAAAACTGCAGGAGCAAGTCCTACCGAAGGAGATCCGCCATCGCCGTGAAAGAGAAGATGCCGCCGAGGAGAACTACGCGATCCATGGCGAGAAATGGTGGTACCGCTGGAGCCAACGTGAGTTTCCTACCCTCTCCCTTGGTGCTAGATTTATAGTTATGCCTTAGGAGAGACATCGACTCAAGAGAGTCTTGATGGAGAGGAGAAGATCTCTAGGTTAGGCCATGTTAGAACGTGTGTTCTAGACTTTAGATCTCTTCAACCCTTCCCCTTATCTTCAATATGACGATGAGTGGATGGTCTCGTGAGGAGTTTATGGCCTTTGAGGTTGAATAAGGGAGGAGAATATTTCTGGAAAATTTAGAAACGATCGCTTGAGGAGGAAGACGAACCTATGCCGTTCATTTTCCTTTAAGATGCGCGCAGAATCTGTATTCTGCGCGCAGCGATCTTCTAGGCCATTTTCCCTATGGATAAGGCCAGATCTGGGCTTTCGGCTAAACACGAAAGTTGAAGCCCTTGGAAATACCTTTCCAACGAGTGGTTGCACTACTTCAGGTGATGTCTGTAGCCACGGGAAAGTCTAAACGAAAATGGGGTTTTACAAATCCTGCATGCAGAAACTGTGTTCTGTACGCAGCGGACTTCAAGTCCGATTTCAAGTAGGATAATGTCAAATCTGGGTTGAGCTCTGAATATGAAAGATGTGGTCCATGGAAATACCTTTCCATCGAGGGGTTACACGACTTCACCGGATTCCTGTAGCCTCGGGAATCTCCGGTCGAAGTTGCTGACCAGATTCAACCTGCGCCTAAATTCTGGACTTAATGGAAAAATGGATTTTGTTTCGGTGAAATTATTAATGCAAGATACTTGCCTTGGATGAACCCTTATGATTAATCATTTATTGTGTGATTGAAGTATCTTATTAATCATATTTCATATTACCAAATTGTGAAACAAACTTGTTTTAAAGAATTGAACTGGTAGGAATTGAAAGATTGAATATGGTACACTTCATGTTTAAGTTATGATATTACTAAAAAGGATGATGTGATAGATCTTATATGCGCATTACGTTACTTTACATTGTCATCATTTGGGAAGTCATATAGATGAATAGACCATGGCCATGGATATGTTTGACTAATGAAATGAGTCTAGTGGACCAATACTTAGAGCGTTGTGTCCCTACGGGTAGTATTGTGTAAGTTCGTAAGTGCGGTGTTGACCGCCACTTGTTTTGGTTGTGTTGAGATAGGGTGCGGATGGATGGTTGGGCTGTGCCCTCGTGTTTACTTCCGAGGCCCCTTCCATGTTGTGTTGATATGGTGTCTGCATGTGGTGTGAGTCGACACGCGGTGTCGTAATCCCGGGTTAAGGATAGTGTGGCAGGTCTACGGGCTCGCCAGTCGTCACACCGACGGGAGTTGACAGTTAGACTTGGTCGGTTTGGGCTGTGTCCTCGGTGTTCACGTCCCGAGGCCCCTCCGGCCATGTGAACGGTTGGGCTGTGTCCTCGTGCTTTCTTCCGAGGCCCCTTCCGGGTCACGCAAGGCCAGTTCGGGCTGTGTTCTTGGTGCACATCTACCCAAGACCCCGCTGGGCCATAGTACGCATGGGCTCCGCTGTTGTGTTCTTAGCGTTGAGGCGTACGGAGGCCTAGGTGAAGTAGTGTGATACCCGCCTAGTAGTAGAAGTGCCCGTTCTACTGTCACCGCCTGGCCACGACGGCTGATGCCTGAGAGGTTAGCTACCTGCTCGAAAAGTGGGAACTACAGTCTGTGTCGACATAGCAATTGCATGGGTGTGCATGGGTGAGTCATTGCATAGCATTCATAGCATTTCATATCATTGCACAACAAGATCCTCATCGTATAAGTTTGTATGGGCACTCTTATACGATGAGTTACTTTATGTAACCCGATCCTTAACTTATAAGTTTGTATGGGCATTCTTATAAGTTAAGTTACTTTCCTGCTGAAGCTTTCTTACACTTGTTATTATACCTTGATGGCTCTTGTAGAATTGTTAGTTTACATATTGATAGCTTTTGTAGAACTGCTAGTTATACATTGATACTCATGTACCTTGTCACCTGATTGTACTTTTATACTTACTGATATATATTGTGCTCTTGTTCCTTTTCTCCGCCCGGTGCCGAGGAGTCGCCGGGGGAGCGGATGTGAAACCACTTAGTCGTTTCGACTAACGGTTGCTACGTCTTCCTTTTTAGGAGGTCACGCCGCAGGTAGAGCAGCCGCAGGACAGCCAGGCCAGGACGACAGGGCCTGACGTGACGGTGCCGTCGATACCGTCTGTTTCCGATGTTAGTGTTTTGCTTACTCTGATGTAGCCCGTTTGGGCAATGTTTAGCTGTACTCTGATATATTGTAGAAGCATGTTTTAGCTTCTCTTTATTGATGTTTTGGACTTTATATACTTAGTGTGGATTTTGACTTCTCTTGCTTATTTATTTGGTTGGGTTGGCATGAATTATTGATATTGTTGTAGCCGGCGGAATAGGCGTCTTGTGGTACAGGTTAGCCCGTGTGCTAATGCTACCGCAAGGCAGCTGTTCCGGGCATAAGACTCCCTCTTCGTGCCGTGTTTTGGGATCCGGGAGGGGGGAGTCTTACACCGAGAGGGTCAATAGAACCATGGAAGACATGCTTCGCATGTGTGTCTTGGATTTCGGAAAGCAATGGGAAGACCACCTTTATTTGGTAGAGTTCGCATACAATAACAGCTACCAAGCAAGTATTCAGATGGCGCCTTTCGAGGCCCTATATGGTAGAAGATGTCGCACGCCGTTTTCTTGGTTAGAAACGGGTGAGTCAAAGTTGTATAAGCGATCGGAAGTGGAGGATGCTACTTCTTTGGTGAGAACCATTCGAGAGAGGTTGCTTATCGCTCAGGACCGGCAAGCAAAGTACTATAATGCCAAGCACAGGAACGTGGAGTTCGCTGTGGGCGATTATGTATACTTAAAGATCAAGCCGTTCAAGGGTGTCTCGCGGGTGCGACGATTGAAAAAGCTAAGCCCGAGGTACCTTGGACCGTTCGAGGTTCTGGAGCGAGTTGGAGAAGCGGCCTATAGATTGAAGCTTTCAGTGGAGCTAAGTGGTTTACACGATGTATTCCATATTTTGGTGCTTCGGAAGGCGGTGCAAGAGCCTACGCAAGTGATCGCGGTCGATCAAGTGCCGGTGGAAAGTGGGCTAACGACAAAGGTCAAGCCCGTGAGGATTGAGGACTCGGAGGTCAAGCGGCTATGCAATAAAGAGATCAGGATGGTCAAAGTCCGGTGGGACAATTGCGGTCGTGAGGAGCTCTCTTGGGAGCGAGAGCAGACGATGCTTGACGAATATCCGGAGTTGTTCCGCTCAGGTACAAATTTTGTTTTTGTACATGTTTTTCCCTTTATGTAATTTCGTGGGCGAAATTCTTTTAAGAGGGGGAGAGTTGTAATGCCCCGAAACTCAAAGGAGCAAAGGGGGACGTTTTGGGCCAGTTTGGGTTCTGGCAGAAGGCACACGGCCTGGGACACGGGCGTGTCCCAGGGCGTGTCAAGCGTGTGTCGACACTTAGCCGCGAAGTCGTCGAGTTATACTCGACGATTCGTCGAGAATGGGCACACGGCCTGCGACACGGGCGTGTCGCAGGGCGTGTCGACCCGTGTCGACACTTAGCCGTGAAATCGTCGAGTTATACTCGACGATTCGTCGAGAATGGGCACACGGCCCGCGACACGGGCGTGTCGCCGGGCGTGTCGACCCGTGTCGACGATCGTCCCGGGGAATTCGTCGAGATTCGCTCGACGATCGTCGAGACAAGGCACACGGCCTAGGACACGGGCGTGTCCAAGGCCGTGTCATCGAGTCGTCGATCTGCACGCGACGAAATGTCGAGACCTTGTACACGGCCTGGGGCCCAGGCGTGTCAAGGTGACACGGGCAAGGACACGGGCGTGTCCTAGGACCCGTGCAGTGCTCGGGTTGAAAACGGGGGAAAATCATGGGGTACACGGCCGGCGACACGGCCGTGTCAGCTGGAACACGGGCGTGTCAGCTCGAACACGGGCGTGTTCGATACCCGTGTGAGGGTCCAGGAGATTCGATTTTGACGGCGAATGCGGCACACGGCCCTGGACACGGGCGTGTGCCAGGCCGTGTTCGGTCCAGATTGGGCATTTCAGCCCCGAATCAAAGCCGTTCGTTTCCTTGATTGAAGATCTAACGGCTGGGGATGGTTCCTGAGAGGATATACCCGGGTTTGACTTAGAAAATCCATCACTTTCTTACCTTTTTCATCTCTCCAAACCCTTGGAGAAAGAGGAGAGCCCTTGGAGGAAGAAGAGCTAGATCCGCCATTGGAGGAGCTTCGGAGCTCCGAATCGCAAGCCGACTCCGGATCCACGGAGGCAATGCAAGTGCGGTGATTTCTATCCGATTAATTTTCGATGGCGCCAAAGAGGAACTCAAGGGTAACGATCCTCATCTTGAGCATGAATCGCTCCTTTTCTTAGCATAGGAAGCCCGCTCTCGCGAGTTTGCGGAGAGTTGGAGGCGTTCCTTCGGGTAGATATGTAAAGTTCCCGTTGTTTAGAGTCCATATGCGAGAACGGACGTAGGCATTTTGTGTGAAGCCTACCCGGACATGTTAGTCTGGATCGGTGATGTTGCATTGCATAAGGCCGGAGAAGACTCCGTGCTATTGGGTGTTTTTCGGGTTTTCTACGCAGTAGATTGCAGCAGGGAGCCTTGGGGACTAACCCAAAGGTGCACCCGGAAAACTGGGCGGATACGAGATCTTGCCAACTTGGTGGCCTGAGAGCCAACTCGAACATAACCGGGTTATGTGTCTTGCGGTAGAATGGGACTCGGTGGAAGTTTGACCCCCGCAAATGGCTTAAATTGTCGTTGCGATGTGAGCACGGGTTAGATGGAACCGTACCCGCTTTATGTCGTTCGGTTAGAGAGACCTAAGGTTACGTGGCACTCGCCGTTGGCATAGATGGGAGTCTTCGGCGGTCAATGGCTTAAATTGTCGTGACCCAGGCCAGGAAGACGAATTGCTCATAGGAATGGCCGTCTAAGTGGCGGTGGTGAGTCCGGAATGTTAATGGCTTTAATTGACGTAACATCGACCGGTTCACCGAGAATGTGCCCTGAGTGCACGGGACGTGTGGCCGTACGAGCCAACGTCTGTGATGAAATGGCTATGGTTATATGTATGGCTCGCTTATGCTAATGAAATGCAGGGAAGGAGCATCGCCGCCCCGAGTTGGGGGCGGGATCGTTATAATTTGGTCAGCATTGCTGACCGTTGCCTTGTTTTGCCACCGTGCGGTGGTTTGTTGCTTGCAGGTGCAGCTGGACCAAGCGGTCAATAGCGGGCTAAAGCCCTTTTTGTGAAGCTGGCCCTCGAAGGCCCAAGTAGCAATGTTTCTGTTTTATTCATGTATGACCGGCCTGCGCGCCGAGGTTTGTAAATCATGTATTATTCAAGTGAAACACTCTGTAAGGCCTTAAGGCCGATTTTGGGTATTTTGTATAACATTCCTAATTTTGAAATAGTGGACATTCGTGCTCTAATGCTGGGTTCTTGTTTACAACTTATATAAACTGCTTCCGCTAGAATGCTCTGTGTAGGACATTGAGATTGGTTGGATGGTTTCCATACGTAAACACCCGGTCTGTCTGTGGTATATGGCGTCGGGCCCCGGCCGGACCTACTGCTATATACTATGCGACGGATAGGGGGTGTTACAGTCGTGACATAGGCTGTTGATGACATTAAAGTGTCGCAACGTCTGCCTAAAAGACCATTTTGCTCACGAGTTATTGCCGTCCTGGAGATGGTGGTGAGTTAGCGGCTTAGACTGCGATCACCGAGAATGTGCCCTGAGAGCACGGGGCGTGTGGCCATGCGTGCCAACGCCTGTGATGCAATGAGTTGTTATATTTCTTGCTTATGCTAATGAAATGCAGGGAAGGAGCATCGTCGTCCCGAGCTGGGGGCGGGATCGTTATAATTTGGTCAGCATTGCTGACCGTTGCCTTGTTTTGCCACCGTACGGTGGTTTGTTGTTTGCAGGTGCTGCTGGACCAAGCGGTCAATAGCGGGCTAAAGCCCTTTTTGCTAAGCCGGCCATCGAAGGCCCAATTGGATGTGTTTAATGCTTTATTCATGTATGACCGGCCTGCGTGTCAAGGTTTGTAAATCATGTAATATCAAGTGAACCCTTTTTGTAAGGCCTTAAGGCTTGTACTGGTGTATTTTGTAACATTCCTATTTAGTGCTGGTGGACATTCATGCTTTAGTGCTGTGTTCTTTGTTGCAACTTCTATAAACTGCTTCCGCTAGAATGCTCTGTGTAGAACGTTATGATTGGTTGGATGGTTTCCATGAGTAACCACCCGGTCTGTTTGTGGCATACGGCGTCGGGCCCCGGCCGGACCTACTGCTATATGCTATGCGACGGATAGGGGGTGTTACACGAGAGGCACGCGAATGTGAAAGATCACTCAAGGAAGAAAGGAGTTGCACGCAATCCTAGAGATAAGACGACGTAAATCCTCCAGATTGGAGTCAAATCCAATAGTGCGGGTCACCTCGATAATGCGACTTTAGGTCTTTTGATTTGCAAAGAGATTTCGGTCAAAACGTCTAGAAGTTAGGAGATTTAATGCTCTAGCGAGATTATTTGTTATTTTTGGATCCGTCACGGTCTTAATAGAATTGCAAATGTTAAACTAATTTATTCCGTTATTATATTTCAAAGTGAATCGTCGATCGAGCACTCTTCCGCAATATTATATTTCTCTTTTAATTACGCTTAGTTCATTTTCATTTTCAAAACCCATTAACCGTTCAGTAGGATAATAGAGTCATTGTGAGTAATAGTACTTGCCTGCCCCGAGTTTTTATACGACCTTGATTTATTTATATCACTATACTATAAAATGATAGGTACACTTGCCTATTAGTATTGTAGTCCGTGAGATGATTTTTTACGCATCAACCACAGACGTAGGCACTCACGGCCACACACCATGTGCACTCAGGGCACAATCTCGATGAACCCGGTCAAAGCTCGCGGTCTCACCACCGCCCCTTTGGACGACAATTTCTCATGAGCATTATTGTCTTTCCGGCATTGGTCACGTCAATTTAAGCCATAGACCGCCTAAGACCCTCCATCTATGCCAACGACTCCTACCGAATGACATAGAGCGGGTACGGTTCCGCTTAACCCGTTGCTCACATCGCAACGTCAATTTAAGCCATATGTGCGGGTCAAGCTTTCCCGAGTCCCAAATCGATTTCACAATTTACATAACCCGGTTATATACAAGTTGGCTCCCAGGCCACCAAGTTGGCAGAATCACGCATCTGCCCAGTTTTCCGGGTGCACCTTGGAGTTAGTCCCCAAGGCTCCCTGTTGCAATCTACCGCGTAGAAAACCCAAAAATCAAAACATCTACACGAAGTCTTCTCCGGCCATTCATGCAATGCCACATCACTAATCCAGACCAACTTGTCCGTGTAGGCTTCACACACCATGCTTATGTCCGTTTCTCGATTACGGACTGTACATGCAAAACAACGGGGACTATTCATGTCTACCCGAAGGAACGCCTCACACTCACCGCAAACTTGCGAGCGCGGGCTTCCAATGCAAAGGAAAAGAGGACTTTACATGTACTAAGATGAGAATCGTTACCCAAGCATTCCCCTTCGGCACTATGGAAATCTATGCGGATGAAACGCACCGCAATTACCTCACCTCCGTAGATTCAAACTCGGCTCGCGATTTGGGTCTCCGAAGCTCCGCCGGTGGCCGGAACTATCTTCCTTCTTCTTCCTTGCTCTCCCCTCTCTTAGAACATTAGAAAGAGAAAAACTAAATAGAATGATTGTTTCTAAGCCCTATTCCCCGGTATATCCCAGCAAGAACAGCCCTGAGCCATTGGATCCCAAAATAACGAAATGGACGAGCACGATTCACACTTAAAATCAGATTCCTGGGCAGAACACGGCTTGTGACACGCCCGTGTCCGACGCCGTGTGCCCCATTTGATGCCGAAACCATCGCATCCCGAAAAGTACATGGGCTCTCGACACGCCCGTATCAGGATCGACACGACCGTTTCATCCAGTACACGTCTGTGTAGTGGGCCGTGTTCCTCCGTCGACACAAGACCAACACCAACCCGAGAAGAACATGGGTATTCGACACGCCCGTGTCGAATTTGACATGCCCGTGTCAGGCCGAACAAGCCTGGGCTCCAGACCGTGTTTCACCCCCAACACAACTCAGCCAACTACCCGAGTAGGACACGCCTGAGATACACCCGTGTCTCAGGCCGTGTTCGATATCTCGAGTACCTTTTGTCGAACAATCGAGACGATCGTCGAACCTGAGCATGACACGGCCCTGGACACGCCCGTATCTCAGGCCGTGTTCGCTGCCTCGAGTGTCTTTTTTCAACCACTCGAGTAGCTCGTTGAAACTGAACACGACACAGCCCTGGGACATGCCCGTGTCCCAGGCCGTGTGACGTCTACCAAGTCCCAGACTCGGCTCAGAACACCACCCGTCGCCCTTTTGAGTTTCGAGGCGTTATAGCATCGAGATAACTTCAAGCGTCGAGTGCGTCGATTCCACTCAATGCATTCTCCCAGAGACTTCATTTTGCGTCTATCTCATGGGATTAATCTTAGCCGTTGATCACTTAGTGATTATAACAATAGGTACACGCCTCTCCACATTCTCAAATAGGGGTTAGTATAAATAAAAGGTTGTGTGCTTAAAATAAAATACATTATTCCTTGCCCTTTTCTGCCCCCTGCGACAAAATGACGAAAGCTCAAAAAATCTACAATAATTCATAGAAGCAATGGCGCCGAGAGGGTTGGATTTCCTGTTTGAGGAATCATAGTTAGTGAGAAATGGGTTTAAGGATGCATCAGAGGAAGTTCAACTCGTTCTCCACCTCCTACAGGTCACTAACCTAGAACGCATTCTTTCAGACCCGAGCCTGCTATGGAAGAGGGAAGTGCTTGAGTTATACTCGAATGCTAAGGTTGACTCATCCTACGCTAAACTTAGGTCATCCATCAACGGAAATAAGATCAAGATTACCCGCAAAAGATTGAGCAAGGCACTGCAACTGCCCATGTTCAGGTTGTCAGATGAAGAGGATGAAATGTACCAAACTAATGTCAGATCTGCCCTAAAGTGGTCTGGACTGTCAAAGCACTCCACTGGATCATTTTTGAGAAAAGAGTTGAACCAAAAAGGAAAATTTCAATCATATGTTGTTGGGAAGGCTCTGTTGTGCAAGACTGGATCTTATGATAAGATATCCAAGAAGATGTTCGGGCTGATGGAAAGAATAATTCTTTCCAAAAATACAGACTGGGAAAAGGTACTTTTTGAAAGAATAGTAGAATGCATCCTAGAGTCAATCTTGTGAAGGATTATATCTTTGTATCTGCATAACACTATTTCAGGGATCCAAAATATAAGGCTTGGAACAAAAATACATCACATAAGGAGGTGGACACAAAGATGCTTGATAGGTGAGACAGAGTTCTGTTGCTACATCAACAGACTTTTGAAAAGAAGAAAAAGAAAGCAGTCCTAGCTACTAAAGAAAACACAGACAACAGTTCTTCTGAGAAGAGTGAGGAAGAGCCACATGATCCTCAGCTGACTGAAAGCAGTTCTTTTGAAGAACCAAGGAAAGATATGAGTGCTCAGGTTTCAATTTCCTCTGAACCTGCAACAAGGAATCAATTGAGTAGAAGTCAGTCTGAAGAGATTCCAGCTGAAGCTCTGGAATTACTGACTGGACAAGTAATAAAAAATATTTGTACATATTATGAGGGAGAGACATCTTAGATGGTTGCAAAAGTTGGGGGGAGACTTCCCAAATACTTGTTCCTACTGAGGGGAGACTATCCAATCAATTTAAGAACAGCTAGACTCCTTCATTGAGAATCTACAAAAAAAGGATTGCTCAAACTCCAGAGGGTCCTGAAGTTGTTCTATTCTGTCCTCAAGTTAAGGGGGACAAAGTCCCTGAGACGATGATTGAAGATGCTCTAGTCATAGCCACTTCAGTGCAACAAATTCTTATAGGGAATGCAAAAGACTGATGCTTCTACTGAGGGTGAGTAAGTTACTCTGGATGGGCCAGCCCCTATCTGCCTATTCTACAGAAGTCAAAAAGAGGTAGAGAAGGCCTTAACAAGGGGGAGAGATAGCAAGGGGAAAAGATGACAAGGGGGAGAGAGAAGGACATATCCAGTCATCTAGAGAAGGTCATGTGGCAACTGAGGGACAATGAGATGATCAGAAGGAGATTATCACTATCATGTAGTAAACCCAGGGGAGAAAGTGATCAAGGCACTTAAGTAAGGACAAACACCTTGCATCAAAACAGGGGGAGTAGGTGATGCTCACCATACAGGCAGGAAATGAGGTACACTTCCTTATGCTGCAGTGATAGAATTAAATATTTATTTTGCAGTATAGGTTGTGTGTGTCATTGACCATGGAAAGAAAATAATTTGGATAAGGATTTTGACTTTTTCAAATTGGGGGAGATTGTTGGGTCCATTGTTCCCAATGTCCCTAATTTGTGAGAAGTCAAACAGGTCAATGTCACACACATCAATTGTATTGATGTGTATTTGAGGTCTTAAGTGCAGGTTAGTCCATATCACATTGATTGGACAAGTGCACACAATAATTGGTCCCTAGACATAACAAAAATCTACTAAGTCCACAGGCATTGAGTGGAACAAGCTCACTCAACGCCAGATGTAAGGATTCACTATTGTCAAGCTAGAAATTTTCCCAAGTCCATAGGCGTTGAGTGAGGACAGCTCACTCAATGTCATATAACAAATAACATTGAGTCTATCTCAGCCTAACTGATAGATAGCCAAAAATATGGCTAATTACACAAGCGTTGAATGTAGTCTACTCACTCAAGGCCATACATCAAAAAGCTGTGAGTCAGGCTGAGTCAGTCAAAGCCTAGATAAATAGGCTGAAAATATGGCTATGTCCACAGGCATTGAGTGTGGTCTACTCACTCAATTCCATACAGTCTTTAGCGTTGAGTGTTGCTGGTCCTGTCAACTCCACAGAAAAGTTGGGCAAAATTTTAACTAAATCCTCTAGCATTGAGTGCAGCTTACTCACTAAACTACATGACAAAGAAATCTATCCAAGTAGCAATGCGTTGAGTGAAGCTTACTCACTCAACGCCATGGAGCAAAAGCATTGAGTGTAGCTTACTCACTCAATGCAAGAAAATAAAGAAGTTCGGTTAAGTAGTTTGTCATTGAGTCAATGATGAGGCTAAGAAAATTTGGCTAAGTCCAAATGCGTTGATAGCTTTCACTTTTCGTCAAGCTGAGCTTTAAGTTCGTCGAGCTGAGCAATGAGTTCGTCGAACTGAGCTCTATGTTTGTCGAACTAAGACTTCATTTTTCGTCGAGCTGAACTCCGAGTTCGTCAAACTGAGTTCTATGTTCGTCGAAGTCTTTTGGCATTGAGTGATGGTCATTCACTCAACGTCTTTGCTTCTAATGTTTGAATTTTGTCTAAGTCTGGAGATGCTGAGTCATGCTGACGTCAGCAAAGTAAAAAATCAAACAAAATTCAAATATTGCGGGAATGCTGCCGGAGGCTCTGGCGGCCAGCTGTCATCTTTCTCTACACTTGGAAAGAAATATTTTCATCTTTAAGTGCTGGGGCCCATACACAGCAAAGAGCCCTTGAATCAAGAGTAAATGGAAAGAATATGCTGAATGGCAAAATCTCAGCCATCAATCCTGATGGTGGGCCCACTGTTCGATTGTCCGTCAGAAAATAAAAAGAAGCAAATCAGCCAGAGCAAAGAATCAAATCCTTGTCTAGGTTTTCTGAAGACGAAAGTGCGACAAAACTTCATCTTCTTCCTCGCATCTCTTGTCAAGCCTGAAGAAGATGTTCTGCACAGTAAACTTAGCTGAGGAAAGAGATAGCTGAAACAATCACCATCTGCAACAACAGGTTCAGAAGCAATTCTAAGGAAGCAGATCAACAAGCTTTGCAAAGAAACTATAGCTGTTTGAAGAAAGATTCAACTGCCGACTTCACTGTCTTCAACAACAAAATCTTGAGCTGATATCTGCTCAGTCCAGGAAGAAGTAGACACAGAGTTCTTACTCTGGTGTCTAATCAAATCACCTTTTATTTCTTCTGTATAGATTCTTTGTGAGTCTGACGTTGTAAGCCTCTGTCATAAAGGCTAAAGTCTTTGTGACCTGTGGTTTGGCTTAGTGCCGAGTGAAAGGTCTTTGTGACCTGTGGTTTAGCTTAGTGCCTAAGTGGTAGGTCTATATGACCTGTGAGGTCCTGCAGTATCTATGCTGTAAGATCTTAAGGAGCCGAGTTTTGGGGGAGGCTAGTCTAACACACTTTTAGAAAGGTACAGAGGGACAGTGGACGTACCCAAGATTGGGGAACCACTATAAAATTGCTGTGTCGTCTGTGATTGTTTTTGTACGCTAAAACTAACCTAATCCTTAAGCACAGAAATCGGCTAACAAGTAAGAAGATTGAAATAGAGACAAAAACCTATTCACCACTCCCCCCTCTAGGTGTTTAGCTAGCTTTGAAAATAAGACTTTCATATATTATATTCACAAAGCAGCGCCACTCGTCAAAAATCTGGGAATCCCGGACCCTAATTTCTAACCGAAGCGCGGACACAAAAATTTCCCAAACAAAGGAGCGGAAAATTAATTAAAAACCCCAAAGAAATAAGAAATTATAATTTCATAGATGTCATAATCAGTAGAAAAATAAATGAAATGACATAGGAAACACATGCAAAAAGAAGAACGCTCGAAAGAGATGATGACACGTCTAAGTTGTCCCATTTTCTTAGAGTAATGGATGTGCATCAAATTAGATGTATTTAAAGAGTTGCTTACAAACTTCAATAATAATAAAAAATGGATATTATTTGTAATTATAATAAAAGCAATGAGAAGCTTGTATATATGATTGATATTTTTCGCATCAAGTCCAAAACCTTAATGCGGTTAAAACTCCAAAAATAGGTGAGGATGAGCGGCGCCCCGGGCGATTTTATGTAAGTAGAAAAGCGGATTTGGTTTTTTTTAGAAAACGGGGCGCGCGTATTTTATTTATTTGGATATAAAAAGGTATGATCGAGTTTTAACGAAAGGAGGCAAGTGCACCTATCGTGAGTAGTACAGGATATTCCGGGTAGAATATCGAGGTCGTATTGTTCTCGGGGTCGGTTCGATTATTTCTACTCTTCCCTGGAGGGGACTATTATTTTACCGATAATTATCTTGTCGGGATATTTATATATAATAAAAAGGCAGAAAATGACAGAAAAAAATGAAAGCATAAAAGGAAAGCATAAAGGTGGAGCCGATGAAGAGTTTAGCTCGATGACACCGAATAGAATTAGAACTAAAATAGACTTTTAATAAAAAGAGATCCTAAGTTTCTAAATAATTAGTGCGGAGACTTGGCCGTGGAGGTTCCACTAAAATGAGCTCACCTATCTCTAGGACTATCGCTCACCTGAACATTAAGACTATACGACCGGGCTCTCGTCCAATGAAGGTTTCCTCTTAATGCCCGCATTATGCTAAGAACCCCACTATTGGGTAGGGAACCAAATCCGGTAGAGTTGGCGCGCCTCCTCTCTCGAGGGTTAGTGCGGAACTCCATTTACCAAGGGGTGATCAGTCCATACGCACGGCCTCTCGGCTAGCTAGCGTATGGACTACGGAAATAGGGCCCACACATCGATTATGTGGTCCTACGCGTCGTAAACCCCGGGCAAACCTGAAGTGATTTTAATTAATTAGAAAATAAGGACCTTTAATTATTTAAAGCTATTTTATATGTCACAATGCTCTTCGATACTAAGGGCTAAGAACGTTAGCCACTCATCGGAATGAGGACGACAACAATTGAAAGCAATAAAAAGAAAGCAGTAAATAAAGCGATAAAAGAAAGCAGTAAAGGAAAGCAGTAAAGTGCAAGTCCTACTCAAATGAGTAGGACTGAAATGAAAGCAGGAAAATTACAAGTCCTGGCTCAAATGAGTGGGCGGGAGAAAATAAAGCGAGTCCTACTCAAACGAGTAGGAGAAAATAAATGCACCCACGCACGCACTCTACTGAAAAGTAAACACATACACAAACCTGCCATTTAACTCAAATGAGTAGGCGGTAAATAAATGCTAGTACAAATACTACTCAAATTATTACATACAAATAATGACCTGCCATTTAACTCAAATGAGTAGGCGGTAAATAAAATCCTGCCATTTAACTCATAGCGAGTAGGCGAAAATAAATGCTAACACTCACGCACTCTACTTGAAAGTACAACACACGCACACAAATCCTACTCAAATGAGTAGGAGAAAATTAAAGCACACCATTTAACTCTTAACGAGTAGGCAAAAAATAAATACAACACACGCACACACTCTACAGAATTGAAATAAAGCTATAAAAACTAGCTCATACACGCACGCACACGTACAACATTAAGAAAAACTAAGTGACTGAAATATTAAAATGACTACATTTCTACGGCTAGAATGCGGTAAAAATGAATAAAAAGTGAAAATAAAAATTAAAGGAACAAAAGTTTTTGCAAATAAACGAAAAGTGAAAGTGCTCGGAAAATTAAAACGATTACATTTCTACCGCTAGAATGCAGTAGAAATGAATAAAATGAAGACATAAAATTTAAACGGGTAAAAAGTTTTTGAAAATAAACATGAAAATGAGAATGCTTGAAAAATTAAAATGAGAACGTTTTCATTCTTATGAGGTTATAAAAGAGCTTAAAAAGAAGAAATAACGTAGAAAAGAACAAAAAATTTTACATCCTAATAAAAAAAACTAAGTTAAAGAAAAACAAAACTATTTTAAGGCATCTTTATAAACTCATAAGAATGAATATAAGATCGGAAAAAAAACTAAACTATGAAATTTATGAACTCTACTTATGCATAAAACTAAACTCATATACGCACACACCCATTATAAAGACGCGAAAAAGATAGGAAAAACAAAACATAACAAATAAGATTGCTTAAGAGATTGCATATAGATGAAGTCCATAACTATGTAAAGGAGAAAATCTACAAATTTTACTGAACTAAATAAAATATTACAAAGCTAAAAATAAAGGAGAGGGGGAGAAAATAACTTTAAATAGCATTGGAAATCATCTAACAGCCGACCCCTTAAGCAAAATGGTTCAGAAAAAGGGAACAACAGCTCCAAACAGAAGGGGTCAATTTATAGGAAAAATTTCATGGTACACGCCCTAAGTCACGGGCGTGTACCATGGGCGTGTCAGTACTATTCAAATGGCGGCCGACGATTTGACTTGAGATTTGACTTGGCGGCTGAAATCGCGGCGGTCACGCCCCAGGTCACGGGTATGTCGGTGGGCGTGTCGGGGAGGTTGAACTGGGCGTCGTTTGCGTACAAAGACGTCGGTGGAGGTTTGTCGGACCAGGTGGTAGAAGTCACGCCCCATGTCATGGGCGTGACTCTGGGCGTATCGGGTTGCTCGATAATCGTCGAGTGGGAAGTCGTTGAGCGCGAATTTCGTCAAGCGGAGAATCGTCGAGCGCGCGAATCGTCGAATGGAAAATCGTCGAGCGGGCGTTTTCGTCGAGCTTGCTGAAGTGGTCACGGCCCAGGTTATTGGCGTGACGCTGGGCGTGTCGAGGAGTTGTCGACAATCGTCGAGCGGAAATCGTCGAGCGCGAGATCGTCGAGCGGAAATCGTCGAGCGCTGGACACGGGTCATGTCACGGGCGTGTGACCGGGCGTGTCAAGCTATTTCTTCAAAATTTGTTCATTTTGCTGGATTTTGCCGTGTCACGCCCTGGACACGGGCGTGACCAGTAAGTACACGGGCGTGTACTTACTATTTTTAGCATTTTTTGTACTTTTTTTCTGAAAAATAAAATAAGTAAATTAGCAAAATATTTACAATAAAAGCAGCATTTTATTGAACAAAAACAACTAAAAATAAAGGAAAAACACAGAACCGACTAAATTTATGTACATAAAAATACGAATATTTACAACTCATCAAATACACCCATACTTAAGCCTTTTCTATTCCAGAGCAAAAGTTGGAGATGAACTTCTAATGAATTAAAAAATCATAAGTTTAGCTACCGTTTGAATTAATTGAAATAAGGATCTAAATAATATCCGGGGTATAAGAGTTAAATCCTAAATTATGCCAAAAATTTAAATAATGGAAGAGTTTCAGCTAAAAACTTCTCGATAAAATCGAATAGATAGCAAAAAATTTTATTTGTTAGGTAAACAAAAATAGATTGGATTTATGAAAACTTAAGCTTGTAAGAATTATAGGAAATAATTTAATGTACAAATATGCTCTCAAAAAGATTTTAAAATTAAATCTAGATTCTTTTTGAAATTGGCAGAGTAGGATATCGTGGTATATGAAGAAGGCTTTTATTAGAGGCGAGGGTATATTTTTTCGCTCGAACCTCCATTTTTTTCTTTTTGGATTATTAGGAAAATGAAATCTTATTTTCGTAATATAATATTTTTTTTCAACTTCATAAAATTAACCCAATGTATATGTGTAGGAGTAATGAATTTTATCCTCTTACTCCAAAATATATAATCTTTTCAAATATTGGATGTCTATGTTTACATAACGAAATATTATTCCCATTGACATAAGATCTTTTAAGGATCAAAATCATGTCAAGTATGACATGAAAAAAAAGTGGAAAGGGTTTTGTTCAAAAAAAACTAGGTTTAATAAAAAAATTTTGAGTGCAACATTTATAAATTAAACGTTCCTATATGTCGAAAAAAAGTTTGGAGTTAACATAATTGAAATCTAAGATCGTTATGTTCTAATAAAAGAAATGTGCAACTGTTTAGATAAGTAAAAATAATTCTAAAAACAAGTCTCTATCTAAATTAAAAAAGGCATACAAAATTTTTTTTAAAACTTATCCCCAGATATCTAAATCTATCGATCTCCAATTAATAAACGAATAGTAAGCAAAAAATAACTAAAATTCACTTATAAATTAACTCGCAACTAAATTTTTGGAGAGCGAAAAGGGTTAAGAATTGAGATATTCGATTTATTTGTTACATAATTAACAAAATATTTTTTTTTTGGATTTTTAAGGTTTTCATAATTTTTTGTATTTTATTTTTTTGATTTTTAGAGCTATTCATGTTTTTTTGTTCAAAAAGTTTTACAAAAAAAGGTACAAGGTAAAAACTCGAAGGCCCGCGAACAGACTCTTATTTAGGTGGATGGTTCGATGTGTCGAACGTCGTGGGCTTACTAAAAAGCGAGCTTTTAAAAATAAGAAGAGTGGGGGAGGAAAGAGAAAAAATTATTTTTATATAAAAATATTTACAAAGTAAAAGAAATAACAAATATTTTTTGGTTTTTTTATTATAAAAAAAAATTTTGAGGTTTTAATTTTTGCAAATTTTTTTATTATTTTTTTGATGATTTTTGTTATTATTGCAGAATATAAAAGTGCAGAAATAGAAAAAATATTATTTTTTTTGATGATTTTTGTTATTATTGCAGAATATAAAAGTGCAGAAATAGAAAAAATAAGAAAAAACGTCCATACTTAAATCCAACATTGTCCCCAATATTGCAATCTAACTATGGGGAACCGTAATATACAAAATGAAATATGGACAAAAATAAAAAGGAGGGTAGAAGCTTTCCTAAGACAAGTGTGGGGAGGCCCATGTGAAACCCTGTAGTTTTGAGAACAAAAATATAACAGAAAACACAAACAAAATATAAACTTGGCCTAAAGTGTCCGGGTGGTAGGGGGCAAGTGTATGTGACTCGAAGCTAACGTCTTAGCTTATGAGCGCTATAGAAATGTGGACCCCTAGTGTGCACAAAAGTGTAAAGCGCGCCGAAGTGAAAACAAAATGGATATATATATGAAAAAATAGAAAATGTTTTTTTATTTTCAATGTTATTTTTTTTTTGGAAAAACTTTTTCTTTGGTTTTTAGTTTTTTTGCGCTTTTAGTTAGTTTTTTTTAAGTTCTATAGATTTTTTAGATTTTTAGAGTTTTGAGTTTTAAGGTTTTTTTTTAGGTTTTATGAGTTGACTTTTTAGGATTTTTAAGTTTTTAGATTTTTTTTGATTTTTTTTTAGTTTTTAAGTTTTATAAACTTTTGAATTTTTTAGTTTTGAAGTTTTTTAGATTGTTTTTTTTTTAGTTTTTCAGGTTTTTATATTTTTGAATTTTTTAGTTTTTAGGTTAGTTAGCTGTTGTTAGTAGAAAACGACATTATTTTACTTATATAATTTTATAGATAATTGTAACATAATGTTTTTAAGTTTTTTGTTGTTTTTTTTGAAGAAGTTTTTTGTTTTATATTTTTTAAGTTTTTATTAATAATACTTCTTATTGATTTAATTTATGTTGACCATTTTTTTGTATATAGATAATAGATAAAATTAATAGTATTCCAAAGTTCGAAATAACGACACGAATGTTCCCCGACAACGACGCCAAAAACGTGATTGATATTTTTCGCATCAAGTCCGAAAACTTAATGCGGTTAAAACTCCAAAAATAGGTGAGGATGCACGGCGCCCCGGGTGATTTTATGTAAGTAGAAAAGTGAATTTGGTTTTTATTTAGAAAACGGGGCGCGCGTATTTTATTTATTTGGATATAAAATGGTGTGATCGAGTTTTAACGAAAGGAGGCAAGTGCACCAATCGTGAGTAGTACAGGATATTCCGGGTGGAATATCGAGGTCATATTGTTCTCGGGGTCGGTTCGATTATTTCTACTCTTTTCTGGAGTGGACTATTATTTTACTAATAATTATCTTGTCGGGATATTTATATACAATAAAAAGGCAGAAAATGGCTGAAAGAAAATGAAAGCATAAAAGGGAAGCATAAAGGTGGAGCCGATGAAGTGCTTAGCTCGATGGAACCGAATAGAATTAGAACTAAAATAGACTTTTAATAAAAAGAGATCCTAAGTTTCTAAATAATTAGCGCGGAGACTTGGCCGTGGAGGTTCCACTAAAATGAGCTCACCTATCTCTAGGACTATCGCTCACCTAAACATTAACACTATTCCACCGGGCTCTCGTCCGATGAAGAATTCGTCTTAATGCCCGCATTACGCTAAGAACCCCGCTATTAGGTGGGGAACCCAATCCGGTAGAGTTGGCTCGCCTCCTCACTCGAGGGTTAGTGCGGAATTCCATTTACCAAGGGGTGATCGGTCCATACCCATGGCCTCTCGGCTAGCTAGCATATGGACTATGGAAATAGGGCTCATACATCGATTATGTGGTCCTACGTGTCGTAAACCCCGGGCAAACCTTAAGTGATTTTAATTAATTAGAAAATAAGGAACTTTAATTATTTAAAGCCATTTTATCTGTCCAAATGCTTTTCGATACTGAGGGCTAAGAATGTTAGTCACTCATCGGAATGGGGATGACAGCAATTGAAAGCAATAAAAAGAAAGCAGTAAATAAAACGATAAAAGAAAGCAGTAAAGGAAAGCAGTAAAGTTCAAGTCCTACTCAAATGAGTAGGACTGAAATGAAAGCAGGAAAATTACAAGACCCGGCTCAAATGAGTGGGCGGGAGAAAATAAAGCGAGTCCTACTCAAACGAGTAGGAGAAAATAAATGCACCCACGCACGCACTCTACTGAAAAGTAAACACATACACAGACCTGCCATTTAACTCAAATGAGTAGGCGGTAAATAAATGCTAGTACAAATACTACTCAAATTATTACAGACAAATAACGACCTGCCATTTAACTCAAATGAGTAGGCGGTAAATAAAATCCTGCCATTTAACTCCTAGCGAGTGGGCGAAAATAAATGCTAACACTCACGCACTCTACTTGAAAGTAAAACACACGCACACAAATCCTACTCAAATGAGTAGGAGAAAATTAAAGCATGCCATTTAACTCTTAACGAGTAGGCGAAAATAAATGGAACACACGCACACACTCTACATAATTGAAATAAAGATATAAAAACTAACTCATACACGCACGCACACGTACAACATTAAGAAAAACCAAGTGACTGAAAAATTAAAATGACTACATTTCTACTGCTAGAATGAGGTAGAAATGAATAAAAAGTGAAAATAAAAATTAAAGGAACAAAAGTTTTTGCAAATAAACGAAAAGTGCAAGTGCTCGGAAAATTAAAACGATTACATTTCTACCGCTAGAATGCAGTAGAAATGAATAAAATGAAGAAATAAAATTTAAACGGGCAAAAGGTTTTTGAAAATAAACATGAAAATGAGAATGCTTGAAAAATTAAAATGAGAACGTTTTCATTCTTATGAGGTTATAAAAGAGCTTAAAAAGTAGAAATAACGTAAAAAAGAACAAAAAGTTAAGTTCTACATCCTAATAAAAAAAACTAAGTTAAAGAAAAACAAAACTATTTTTAAGGCATCTTTATAAACTCATAAGAATGAATATAAGATCGGAAAAAAAAACTAAACTATGAAATTTATGAACTCTACTTATGCATAAAACTAAACTCATATACGCACAAACCAGTTATAAAGATGCGAAAAAGATAGGAAAAACAAAACATAACAAATAAGATTGCTTAAGAGATTGCATATAAATGAAGTCCATAACTATGTAAAGGAGAAAAACTACAAATTTTATTGAACTAAATAGGTGATTACAGAGCTAAAAATAAAGGAGAGGGGGAGAAAATAACTTTACACAACATTGGAAATCATCTAACAGCCGACCCCTTAAGCAAAATGGTTCAGAAAAAAGGGAACAGCGGCTCAAAACAGAAGGGGTCAATTTATAGGAAAAATTTCATGGTACACGCCCTAAGTCACGGGCGTGTACCATGGGCGTTTCAGTACTATTCAAATGGCGGCCGACGATTTGACTTGAGATTTGACTTGCCGGCTGAAATCACGGTGGTCACGCTCCAGGTCACGGGCATGACAGTGGGCGTGTCGGGGAGGTTGAAGTGGGCGTCGTTTGCATACAAAGTCGTCGGCGGCGGTTTGTCGGGCCAGGTGGCAGAAGTCATGCCCCATGTCACGGGCGTGACTCAGGGTGTGTTGGGTTGCTTCACGATCGTCGAGTGGGAAGTCGTCGAGCACGAATTTCGTCTAGCGGAGAATCGTCGAGCGTGAGAATCGTCGAACGGAAAATCGTCGGGCGGGCGTTTTCGTCGAGCTTGCTGAAGTGGTCACGCCCCAGGTCACGGGCATGACACTGGGCGTGTCGCGGAGTTGTCGACGATCGTCAAGCGGAAATCGTCGAGCGCGAGATCGTCGAGCGGAAATCATCGAGCGCTGGACACGGGTCATGTTACGGGCGTGTGACCGGGCGTGTCAAGCTATTTCTTCAAAATTTGTTCATTTTGCTGGATTTTGCCGTGTCACGCCCTGGACACGGGCGTGACCAGTAAGTACACGGGCGTGTACTTACTGTTTTTGGCATTTTTTGTACTTTTTTCTGAAAAATAAAATAAGTAAATTAGCAAAATATTTACAATAAAAGGAGCATTTTATTGAACAAAAACAACTAAAAATAATAGAAAAACACAGAACCAACTAAATTTATGTACATAGAAATACGAATATTTACAACTCTTCAATATATAACTACAAGTATTCATGCATGAGAGACCTCCTGTGCGACCACGATAGTACCTCTGGCCATGATAATACCTCCGACAACAAAGGTGTCAGGTGCTACATGTGAAAAGTTTAAGTAAATCTATTATACATTGTTTATTAACTCGATAAAATTCAATATTACAATTGAATGACTAATTATGATGAGAACCCAATTATTACATCAAATATTTAAAGTATCTGCATCACTTAGTTCTATTGCAAAACAAATAAGACAAACTAAAAATCAATGTATTTTTTCCAATGATACATGTTCTTACATCCAGCAATTCAATCAGAATGTTTAGGATCAAAAAGAGCATAAAGAAGGACAATAAAAAGAGTAGTATATTCTAAGGTGCTTCCTCGTAAGCATCCTCTTCCTTACCTTCTGTCTCCTCTAGCTAGCAACTTTTCTTTCTTTGCTTTTTCCTCATATACGATGGAGAGAGAAAGAGAGTGAGGAGAAAGAAGATTACCATCAATTTGAGCTAACATTGTTGGTTTTCTAAATCAAGTGGGCAATATCAATCGAGATGACCTTACCAGTTGTCCATAAATTTGAGAACATCCTGACTCCTTGAGAATGTGGTCTGTTTGGCAAGTGCATGAAATGGTTGTACATGTGATGGGTGGATTTTGATCATTTTGACAAGCTAATTGGATAAAGCACAAAGTTTGGACAATAGATTGTGAGAAATCAAATTTTGGTCAAGTTTAAGATGGCAAAATTAGGCATTAAATGCGAGATATGAGTTTTAATCTCAAAGTGGCAATTGATGCGACTCTCCTCCTTCTATTCATGCTGAGCACCTATTAATAAAAATTGTGATTTGGAATTCAACTCATCATATGGAACAACTTAACCCAATGCCTAGTTGTATAACCATTTTTAACCCTCTTGTAGTCCAACAGCACGATCAATCCACTCTCCTATGGTAGATGAACTAACAAAAAATTCAACCGTCTTTTCGAAATGAGATGACAATTGATCTGTTCAATCCCTAAACGCTAAACCCTAAACCCTAAACTGACATACTGATCAACATAGGTAAGAGATGTAGGGTCGGGAGGATTATCAATGAGATGATCTCTCTTGCACTGGGAGCGCAGAATGAGGATGAAATAGACACTATAAACAAGATAGTTAGGTCAAGTTAACTTGGAAGCAGTTCTAAGATTTCCAGAGACATTGAAAATGAGTATGAGGGTAGGAGCAGTTGCAATGGGAGCAAAGATGTTGCCATAGTTCAGTACTAGCAATTGTTGAGGGTTGACGGTAGCTGGGTTGATCAAGTACTTGAACTCGACAGAAGCTATAACTCGCAGACCTTGTGAAATTCACAAACACTTTGGAGAAGTAGAGGGAGGCTATAGCTGAGAGGTCACTAACACTGAGTGATCACATGTACTGAGATATTGTAGGCTTGGGAGTTCGCAGATGTTGGCATTTCACAGACACTGACTGGAGATGCAGGTGAAAGAGCTCGTTGATCTACAGACAAAAGAGCTCATGGGAGGCGCATGCAAAAGCACTCATGGGAGGTGCAGGGGAAAGCATTCACAGATCTTACTGGAAGGAGGGGTTTGATTCCTTCTAAAAGGTGGAGCAGCTAAGTAGGAGAGAACTGAAGATTTGCAGTCAGAAGGAGAACTCGCAGAAGTCTACTTGGGAGTCGCAACAAGGAGATCATTAATGTGTCGGGAGTTCGTAAGTTCGGGTGAGAAGAATCTCATGAGTTCAACAGAGAAGGTCGTGAGTCCAAGTCTGACGGAAACGTAGGTAGGCACACACATACAAGTACAAGCGACCTGACACCCACTTCAAAATCCGGCGAGACCTCCTTCTCGATCGACGTGATCGTTCGGCGAGACCGACCTCAGCGAGACCTTCCAGGCAAGAGCTTCCCGTGCGATTACTTCACAGGCGAGAGGCATACCAGCATGATGGCACTGTCTCACTCGGCGAGGGCACTTGTAACACCCCAGTTTTTGCTTCAGGGTCAGTCTGCAGTTCTGGAAAATTTTTTTGATTTCTGGAAGGAGGCACACGGCCTGCGACACGGGCGTGTCGCAGGGCGTGTCGAGGCCGTGTCGACACTCGGTCCAAGTGTCGACACTTTCGCTCGACAAAGTGTCGAGAGTGAGGCACACGGCCTGCGACACGGGCGTGTCGCAGGGCTTGTCGAGGCCGTGTCGACACACGGCCCAAGTGTCGACACTTTGTGCTCGACAGAGTGTCGAGAGTGGGGCACACGGCCTGCGACACGGGCGTGTCGCAGGGCGTGTTGAGGCCGTGTCGACACTCGGCCCAAGTGTCGATACTTTCGCTCGACAATGTGTCGAGACTAGGGCACACGGCCTGTGACACGGGCGTGTCACAGGGCGTGTCCCGCCTGGTAGACGATCTTCGCTCGACGTTTTTCCGCGGTGTCGACACAAAGCCTGTCGACGGGTGTCGAGACTTGGCACACGGCTGGGGACACGGGCGTGTCCCAGGCCGTGTCACCTCTCGGGTTGGTGTTGGGGTCGTGTCGTTGGAGACACACGGCAGGCCACACGGCCGTGTCGCTGGGGACACGGGCGTGTCGGATTGAACACAGGCGTGTCTAATGCCCGTGTCTGATTCCAGGCGCGTCGATTTGAGACGGCGAATGAGGCACACGGCCCTGGACACGGGCGTGTGCCAGGCCGTGTTCGGCCCAGGTCTTCTGTTTTCCAGGCGAATCGCAGCCATTCTTTTTCTGGTTTTGGGATCTAACGGTTCAGGCCATCTCCTGGGGATTTAAGTCCGAAGTTAGGGTTGCAGATCCTCACTTTTTCCAAGTCCTCTCTTTCTAAGATCTTGAGAAAACCTAGAGCAAGGAGGAAGAAGAAGAACTCTTGGGCTGTAGGAAGGGTTTTGGAGCTCCGAATCGCGAGCCGAGTCCGGATCCGTGAAGCTTGGAGCGTTGCGAAGTTTTCCATCCGGCTAGGTTGTCATGGCAAGGAAGAGGAGTCGGAAGGTAACGACATCTCTCCTCTCGGTCTTTAGGATGCACGTTTTAGCATCATCTAGTTTTCTTTTCTCTAATTTTTGGGCACCAAACTCTCAAATGAGAGGGGTTTTGGCTTGCCAAGTTTCAAGAGGAACTTCCGGGTCGATTGAGTCCGTCCCCGGCATATCTTTGCATTAGAGATCCGCTTCGCTAGTGGATTAGGCATGGTGGGTGAAGCCGTAGTCGCGACCGTTAGTCCGACTCGGTGATGTTGCATACGAATTAGGGATTCGTAGAGATTTCTGTTGCGGCAAGATGTCGTTTGTGTTGTGGTGGTGATTGTCCCGTTTGCTTGAAAAGAGTACATGTAGTCGAACCCGGACAAGGTTAGCTCCTCGTGGTGGTAGATGGTTTCCTTGACAAGGTTAGCTCCGTATGAGAATGGAGATGGTTTCCTTGGTGCACAAGTTTAGCTCCGCACGAGTTGGAGATGTTTTCCTTGGTGCGCGGGAACGCTGCGGTACAAAGAGGGATTGCGATGTGTTTAGTCTTGGTTGTGTTGTGCCAAGGCGTGGCTATGTCTCCGTGGTCGGCTGGCTATCCCGTGACATGTGCATCATGTGTGGAGGGTGTCCCGGCGAGACTAGTCCCCTTCTGTGAGACTGACGAGAATGCCAAGCTTGGGGCAAGCCCGGGCAAAGAGGCCATGAGCGGGTGGGGTCCAGCAAGGCTTCTTAGAATTGGTCAGTCTGTGGTTGTTGGAATCCTGACATGAGACGTCAGAGCTTGCAGGCAAGCCCGGGGCTAAGCCCACGAGCGGGTGGGGCCTTGGCAAGAATTCCATGTGGCGGCCTGTGCGCCGTGTGAGGGAGTTGTGTCTCCCTCAATGTTTGAGGCTTTATGCCAATTGGGGAAATGTGAGTACCCAACTGATGTGATGTTGTGCTAGATGCATACGGTGTAGGGTACCTTGGGTGAAGCCCGGGTGTTGCATTCATGTTGCATGGTAGGCCCTTTCTTTATATGCTCAACCAGTAGAGAACATGTTTGTTGATTGAGACATCCAAGCCTGTCTTAATGTTTTTCTATTTATAGAAATTTATATTGCTTATGAAGTGCTGACTTGCAGGTTGGAGGGTTCCCCGGGGTCCGTTAGGGGCGGCCGGGAGGAGATGTGTTGTTACACAGTTTGAGGTCAGCCTTTGCTGACCCACGTTACTAATAATTTTTACAGGGCAAGGATCGTAAGCAGGAGCTAGCACGCCGGCCAAAAAGGCCTAAGCCCATGAAGTGTTTTCTCTTTTGTAGCACTACTTTTTGATGATGTATGTTTGAGACTATTTTGTCCGGCTTGCATGCCGAGGTAGACTAGGAGTGCTGAGCACATTCATGTTTGATTGTACTGTTTACCTTTTGGACATTTGATGTAAGGCCTTAAGGCCATTTGTTTACTCTTTTGGGTTAGTGGATAACTTCTAGTTGTGCTTGGTTTTCCGCTGTGTTGTGCAAGTGTTTTGAGTTTGGGTAGCTATATCAACTTTTAATACTAAAGCTGTGGCGTTCGTATGTTGTGGGGCCCCGGCCGGACACATATTATACGTCCATTACAGGGGAGGTGTTACAATTTGGTATCAAAGCGAGGTTAGATTCAAGGTCAGTGCGTAGAGAAGTTATCCACATAAGAGTAACGCGGGACCATGAGTGTCCTTATGTTTTAGTCTTGAGATTGGAGACTAATCCATTATTTCTTGTCTTCCTGAAGAGTGCAAGCAACGAGGCGGGCACTTCAAGAGCAAGGGATGATCTCTCAGCGAGCAGTGCTACTGCTCCAGGTCTTTTGGGCACGGGTGTAGACCCGGGCGACTTCTGCCGCATGCTTGCAGAAGCGATGGTGGCAGCTCAAGCTGTAGCAGCAGCTCAGGTGGCAGCCCCTGCCACACCAGATACGACAACGGCCGTGCCAGGAGCAGAAGCCAGGCGAGTGGAGCCTTTGGCGGAGAGGGTAGTTGTCGGACATGGAGACCGACACATGAAGTATTTCCTGAGTTTCCATCCCCCGTCTTTCAAGGGTGTTGGAACGCCAACGGATGCGGAGGACTGGTGGGTTCGCATTCAAGAACTGTTAAGGGCGGCAGAGACGCCAGAGGAAAAGAAAGCTGAGTATGCGGCGTTCATGTTGGAAGGAGACGCCAAGTTGTGGTGGGTGAGCCATAGCGGCCGCCAGTTTCCGGGACGCACCCCGTCAATGGAAGAGTTCGGGGACGCTTTTCTTAAGAGGTATATCCCAGTTTCAACTCGGTTGGCCCTGCAGAGGCAGTTTCTGCATCTAATGCAGCGAGACAAGACAGTGGATGAGTACGTGCAAGAGTTCACCCGTTTGGGTCGTTATGCGGGAACGACAATGGCGGATGATGTAGAGAGGGATAACCTCTTCTACCAAGGGTTGAGGGAAAATCTGAGACAACCCCTCATCTCCATGAAGAGGGCGGGATTTAATGAGCTAGTTGAAGCTGCCAGGAGTTTGGAGAATGATCTGGAGCGAACCCAGCGCCGTAAGGGTTTTACTCCCAAGAGCGGGGAAGGGAAGCCTTCCCAATCTCAAGGAAAATCTGATGGGAGTAGGTGGAGGAAGAAGCCTCACACTCCCAGATCTGGTGAGAGGAGCAATTGGACGCCTGGGGGTTCCCACTCTAGGGGACCGCCGACGTGCTACAACTGCGGGAAGGTTGGGCACATAGCCCGTACTTGTCAGCAAGGGGGGGCGGGGCAAGAGTCAAAGCAGGAGCAGTCTGTGCGCTCGGGCCCCAGTGCTGCAGAAAAAGGAAAGATGGCGGAGTCGAGCGCTTCTCGGTTCCAACCAGTGCAACCAAGGGCTTACAACCTTGGACAACAAGAAGCGATCCGCCAAACTGATGTGGTGACAGGTATGAAGAGAATTTGAGTTTAAACTTTGTGTAATGTCTATGTTGTAGGCTTCGTGTTAGTTTCCGGATACCCCGCTAGGGTATTGTTTGATACGGGAGCATCGCACTCCTTTCTTGCGGAGAGCTTCATCCGGAGATTAGGAGTTGAGTCTTTCTCGTCGGGAGCAGAGCTGAAAGTGCGCATGCCCAATGGGTCATCTATGACCACCGGGGCTAAAGGGCGCATTTGTTGGGAGCTTGACGGAGTTGTCTTCGCTCTGGAAGCGGCAGTGTTACCATTAGTGGAGTTCGATGTCATTTTGGGCATGGACTGGCTTGCAGAGCAACGCGCCAGTATTGATTGCCTTTCTAAGGTGGTGACCTTAAGGAGTAAAGGGCAAGCAGAAGTCAAGTTTGAGGGCCTTGGTGGAGTGGCCTGTTCCCTGATATCGGCCATGCAGTTGGTGCGGGCGGTTAACCAGGGTGGTGTAGCGCTTGTAGCGTTACTGGAGGTTCGTCTCTCCCAACTGTCTATTGAGGAAGTGCCTGTGGTGGCAGAGTTCAAGGATGTGTTTCCGGATGAACTTCCTGGAGCGCCTCCTCGGCGGGAAATCGACTTCTCGATCGAGTTAGTGCCGGAGGCTAGACCGGTGTCACGTCCTCCATTTAGGATGGCACCAAAGGAGTTAGCGGAACTTAAGGTCCAGTTACAGGAACTGTTGGAGCAAGGGTATATTAGACCCAGTTCTTCACCGTGGAGCGCACCGGTGTTGTTTGTTAAGAAGAAAGACGGTAGCATGCGCCTGTGCATAGACTACCGAGAGCTTAATAAGTTGACCGTCAAGAATAAGTATCCGATCCCTCGGATAGACGACCTGTTTGACCAATTGGTGGGGTCAGTGGTATATTCGAAGTTGGACTTGAAGTCAGGATACTATCAGCTACGAATTCGGGATGAGGACATACCCAAAACTGCCTTTGGTACAAGGTATGGGCACTTTGAGTTTACGGTGATGCCGTTCGGGCTGACGAACGCACCATCGGTGTTCATGGATCTGATGAATCGGGTATTCCGGGAATACTTGGATTCTTTTGTGGTTGTTTTCATTGATGACATTTTGGTGTATTCCAAATCGGAAGTGGAGCATGAGACCCACTTGAGAATAGTTTTGCAAGTGTTGAGGGAGAATGAGTTGTATGCAAAATTCTCCAAATGCGAGTTTTGGTTGGAGAAGGTGGCATTTTTGGGTCACGTGATTAGTGGTGATGGGGTGGCAGTGGATCCAGCGAAGGTGGAGGCCATCAGAGATTGGCCGGTGTTAAGGACCGTGGCGGAAGTCCGAAGTTTTCTTGGACTAGCCGGGTATTATAGGAGATTCGTGGAGAATTTCTCGAAGATAGCTCTACCCCTCACCTCTCTCACTCGCAAAGACCATAAATTTGTGTGGACCCAAGAGTGCGGTCAAGCATTTGAGGCCCTAAAGGAGAGGCTTATGATGGCTCCGATCTTGAGTTTACCGCAAGGGACCGATGGATTTCAAATTTTCAGTGACGCATCGGGATGCGGTTTGGGTTGCGTGTTAGTGCAGCATGGCAAGGTTATAGCTTTTGGGTCTAGACAGCTGAAACCTCATGAGAGGAATTACCCCGTCCATGACTTGGAGTTGGCGGCGGTAATCTTCGCGCTGAAAATTTGGCGGCATTATGTTTATGGCGCAAGAGTGGAGATCTTCACGGACCATAAAAGCCTGAAGTATCTCTTGGATCAAAAGGACTTGAATATGCGGCAACGCAGATGGGTTGAGTTTCTTGGAGACTACGAAGTGGCGATCCAGTATACGCCGGGTAAAGCCAATGTGGTGGCGGATGCGCTGAGTAGAAAGTACTCGGGGCAAGGAAATTGGATCGAAGCTCATGATGAGCGGTTGGTTCGGGAATGGGAGTCCCTTGGATTGGAATGTGTTGCGAGAGGCGAGTCTAGCGTGGCTCGGTTGAACTGGATTGAAGTGCAAAACGACTTGTCCGATCGTATTCGGGAAGCGACTCGATTAGATGAGGAGTTTCAACCTTTTGTGTTGGAGGCTCAAACGGGTGAGAGCAGCACCTGGGAGTTGATCGAGGGAATCTTGAGAAAGGAGGGACGGGTCTGTGTACCGCAGTTTGGCAATCTCCGTGAGGAGTTGATGTTTGAGGCTCACTTCTCAAAGTACTCCATTCACCCGGGCAGTACAAAGATGTACTTGGATATGAAGAAATCCTTTTGGTGGCCGGGGTTGAAGCGAGATGTAGCTTTGTATGTGAGTCGTTGCCAAACATGTGCCTTGGTGAAGGCCGAATGTCAGAAACCGGGCGGGCTCCTGAAGCCCCTTCCAATTCCTGAATGGAAATTTGAGGACATCTCCATGGACTTCGTGCATGGGTTGCCTAGATCGCAGCATGGGAATGATGCTATTTGGGTGATCGTGGATCGCCTAACCAAGGTGGCTCACTTCATCCCAAATCGGAAAGAGGACAGCGTGGAGAAGCTGGTGGAGTTGTATGTTCGCAACATTGTGCGACTGCACGGAATTCCTAAGAGCATAGTCAGTGATCGAGATGGACGGTTTACGTCCAAGGACTGGAGGTTGGTACAGAAAAGCTTGGGCACGAAGCTAAGGTTTAGTACGACGTTCCATCCTCAAACTGATGGGCAAACGGAGAGAACGAACCGTACTATGGAGGACATGTTGAGGATGTGCGTTCTTGATTTTGGCAAGAGGTGGGAGGATCACCTCTTCATGGTAGAATTTGCGTACAACAACAGTTTTCAAGCTAGTATAAAGATGGCGCCTTACGAAGCTTTGTATGGGAGGCGGTGTCGAACGCCAATGTCTTGGGCAGAGGCGGGAGACACCAAACTTTTGGGAAAGGATGCGGTAGTTGACGCTTGTGAGATGGTACGGACCATCCAAGAGCGTATGAAGGTGGCACAAGACAGGCAAGCGAAATATTTTAATGCTCGTCACCGGAAGTTAGAATTTGCAGTTGGTGATTGGGTTTATCTGAAGGTCAAGCCGTTCAAAGGCGTCTCGCGGATTCGCCGACTCAAGAAGTTGAGTCCGAGGTTTTTGGGGCCTTTTGAAATTGTTGAGCGGGTAGGAGAAGCAGCCTATCGTCTGGCATTGTCCGCAGATTTGAGTGGATTACATGACGTCTTCCACGTCTCCGTGTTGAGGAAAGCCTTGGTGGAGGCTAGCGTGGTGATGGAGCCGGCATCGGTGCCGATTGACGAAGACTTGAGGACGCGAGTCCTTCCAATCGCTATAGAAGATTCGGAGACTCGGCAGTTGCGGAATAAAGAAGTCAAGCTCGTGAAAGTTCGTTGGGACAACTGCGGTCGTGAGGAGTTCTCGTGGGAGCGAGAACAGGCCATGCTAGAAGACTATCCAGAACTATTTTTGTCAGGTACAATTTAAGTTTTGTACCCTTTCGTTTTGAAAATTTCGGGACGAAATTCTGTTAAGTGGGGGAGAGTTGTAACACCCTAGTTTTTGCTTCAGGGTCAGTCTGCAGTTCTGGAAAATTTTTTTGATTTCTGGAAGGAGGCACACGGCCTGCGACACGGGCGTGTCGCAGGGCGTGTCGAGGCCGTGTCGACACTCGGTCCAAGTGTCGACACTTTCGCTCGACAAAGTGTCGAGAGTGAGGCACACGACCTGCGACACGGGCGTGTCGCAGGGCGTGTCGAGGCCGTGTCGACACTCGGCCCAAGTGTCGACACTTTGTGCTCGACAGAGTGTCGAGAGTGGGGCACACGGCCTGCGACACGGGCGTGTCGCAGGGCGTGTTGAGGCCGTGTCGACACTCGGCCCAAGTGTCGACACTTTCGCTCGACAATGTGTCGAGACTAGGGCACACGGCCTGTGACACGGGCGTGTCACAGGGCGTGTCCCGCCTGGTCGACGATCTTCGCTCGACATTTTTCCGCGGTGTCGACACAAAGCCTGTCGACGGGTGTCGAGACTTGGCACACGGCTGGGGACACGGGCGTGTCCCAGGCCGTGTCACCTCTCGGGTTGGTGTTGGGGCCGTGTCGTTGGAGACACACGGCAGGCCACACGGCCGTGTCGCTGGGGACACGGGCGTGTCGGATTGAACACGGGCGTGTCTAATGCCCGTGTCTGATTCCAGGCGCGTCGATTTGAGACGGCGAATGAGGCACACGGCCCTGGACACGGGCGTGTGCCAGGCCGTGTTCGGCCCAGGTCTTCTGTTTTCCAGGCGAATCGCAGCCATTCTTTTTCTAGTTTTGGGATCTAACGGTTCAGGCCATCTCCTGGGGATTTAAGTCCGAAGTTAGGGTTGCAGATTCTCACTTTTTCCAAGTCCTCTCTTTCTAAGATCTTGAGAAAACCTTGAGCAAGGAGGAAGAAGAAGAACTCTTGGGCTGTAGGAAGGGTTTTGGAGCTCCGAATCGCGAGCCGAGTCCGGATTCGTGAAGTTTGGAGCGTTGCGAAGTTTTCCATCCGGCTAGGTTATCATGGCAAGGAAGAGGAGTCGGAAGGTAACAACATCTCTCCTCTCGGTCTTTAGGATGCACGTTTTAGCATCATCTAGTTTTCTTTTCTCTAATTTTTGGGCACCAAACTCTCAAATGAGAGGGGTTTTGGCTTGCCAAGTTTCAAGAGGAACTTCCGGGTCGATTGAGTCCGTCCCCGGCATATCTTTGCATTAGAGATCCGCTTCGCTAGTGGATTAGGCATGGTGGGTGAAGCCGTAGTCGCGACCGTTAGTCCGACTCGGTGATGTTGCATACGAATTAGGGATTCGTAGAGATTTCCGTTGCGGCAAGATGCCGTTTGTGTTGTGGTGGTGATTGTCCCGTTTGCTTGAAAAGAGTACATGTAGTCTAACCCGGACAAGGTTAGCTCCTCGTGGTGGTAGATGGTTTCCTTGACAAGGTTAGCTCCGTATGAGAATGGAGATGGTTTCCTTGGTGGACAAGGTTAGCTCCGCACGAGTTGGAGATGTTTTCCTTGGTGCGCGGGAACGCTGCGGTACAAAGAGGGATTGCGATGTGTTTAGTCTTGGTTGTGTTGTGCCAAGGCGTGGCTATGTCTCCGTGGTCGGATGGCTATCCCGTGACATGTGCGTCATGTGTGGAGGGTGTCCCGGCGAGACTAGTCCCCTTCTGTAAGACTGACGAGAATGCCAAGCTTGGGGCAAGCCCGGGCAAAGAGGCCATGAGCGGGTGGGGTCCAGCAAGGCTTATTAGAATCGGTCAGTCTGTGGTTGTTGGAATCCTGACATGAGACGTCAGAGCTTGCAGGCAAGCCCAGGGCTAAGCCCACGAGCGGGTGGGGCCTTGACAATAATTCCATGTGGCGGCCTGTGTGCCGTGTGAGGGAGTTGTGTCTCCCTCAATGTTTGAGGCTTTATGCCAATTGGGGAAATGTCAGTACCCAACTGATGTGATGTTGTGCTAGATGCATACGGTGTAGGGTACCTTGGGTGAAGCTCGGGTGTTGCATTCATGTTGCATGGTAGGCCCTTTCTTTATATGCTCAACCAGCAGAGAACATGTTTGTTGATTGAGACATCCAAGCCTGTCTTAATGTTTTTCTATTTATAGAAATTTATATTGCTTATGAAGTGCTGACTTGCAGGTTGGAGGGTTCCCCGGGGTCCGTTAGGGGCGGCCGGGAGGAGATGTGTTGTTACACAGTTTGAGGTCAGCCTTTGCTGACCCACGTTACTAATAATTTTTACAGGGCAAGGATCGCAAGCAGGAGCTAGCACGCCGGCCAAAAAGGCCTAAGCCCATGAAGTGTTTTCTCTTTTGTAGCACTACTTTTTGATGATGTATGTTTGAGACTATTTTGTCCGGCTTGCATGCCGAGGTAGACTAGGAGTGCTGAGCACATTCATGTTTGATTGTACTGTTTACCTTTTGGACATTTGATGTAAGGCCTTAAGGCCATTTGTTTACTCTTTTGGGTTAGTGGATAACTTCTAGTTGTGTTTGGTTTTCCGCTGTGTTGTGCAAGTGTTTTGAGTTTGGGTAGCTATATCAACTTTTAATACTAAAGCTGTGGCGTTCGTATGTTGTGGGGCCCCGGCCGGACCCATATTATACGTCCATTACAGGGGAGGTGTTACAGCACTAAGGCAAGCTGCTCGCAACCTCTCATGTGGGCTGCTTCAGGTAGGCAACAAACGCACACGGAGTCAAAAACCTAAAACTAATAAATACCAGGCACTGCAGCGCTCTACTCAGGAAGGGGAACAAATTTCACTATTCCATCAACTTTGAAAGAAGTACAATCAAGCCTTTATATAGGAAACTACAACTAATAGAAAACTGACACGTGGCTCCACATTAAATACCACCTAACCTAAACTTCATCTCTCTCCTCCGCATTAAACAAACATATAAATATATATATATATATATATATATATATATATATATATATATATATATATATATATATATATATATATATATACTAGTGTTGACCCGGTCAACCCAAAATATCACCAACAAGCTCCCCCTCAAACTTGGCAGCATATGCCGAGTTTGCCTTTGATCTTCAAGAACGTCTCCACCTTCAAAGACTTTGTGAAGATATCCACGATTTGCTCTCCGGTGGGGGAAATACACAACTTCAACCATCTTCTGATCCACCTGCTCACAAAGGAAGTGGTACCTCGTCTCAATATACTTGCTACACCCATGCTGCACCAGATTCTTCGCAAGCTGTATAGCAGACATGTTGTCAACGTACATAGTCATAGGTCCCTCCTGTTGATGGTGTAACTCCTGCAAGATGTCTCTCAACCAAATTGCATGACAGGTACAGGCTGCTGCTGCGATGTACTCCGCCTCACACGAGGACAACTTAATCGTTGCCTACTTATTCGAGCTCCACGAGAACACACCTGCTCCCACATGGAAAGAATAACCGGAGGTGCTCTTCCGATCATTCACATCGCCACTGTAGTCGCTGTCCGAGTATCCAACAAACCTCAGCTCATCTCTTATAGAGTACTTCATGCCATGGCCTCTCGTCCCATTCACATATCTTAGGATCCTCTTCACTGCCAAGAAATGGTCCTGCTTCGGCTCCTCCATGTACCTGCTTACCACTCCAACAACGTACATGATATCAGGCCTGGTGAAAATCAGATAGCGTAGGCTTTCGACCAAGCTCTTGAATAGTGTGGAGTCGACTGCTCCCTCCTTTGAGTCCTTTCTTAACTTCAAATCTGGATCAGCTGAAGTAGAGATAGTCTTGCTATCCTCCATCCTGAACTTCTTCAAGATCTCCTCTGCATAGTTCTTTTGTGAGATGAAGATACCATCTTCACTCTGCTATACCTCCACACCCAGGAAGTAGTTGAGCTCTCCCAGATCAGTCATCTCAAATTCCTTCTTCATCATCCTCTTGAACTCCTCGAACATGGTAGGATTGTTGCCTGTGAATATCATATCATCTACGTATAGACTGTAATGCCCCGAAACTCAAAAGAGCGACGAGAGGCATTTTGAGCCAAGTTTGGAATTTGGTAGGGGTCACACGGCCTGGGACACAGGCGTGTCCAAGGGGCGTATCGTGCTCGTGTCGACGATCTGGCTGAGAGGTCGACAAATTTTGGAGTCGACAATCGTCTAGTAGCGAACACGGCCGGTGACATGGGAGTGTCCCAGGCCTTGTCGTGCTTGGGTCGACAATTTGAACGAGAGGTGGACAAATTTTGGGTCGACGATCGTCGAGCAGCGAACACGGCCTGGGACACGAGCGTGTCACAGGCCGTGTCCTTCTCAGGTTAAAATCGGGCTATTTCTTTGGAGACACATGGTTTTGGAACACGGGCCGTGTCGGATAGACACGGGCATGTCAAATGGGACACGGGCGTGTCCATGACCCGTGTGCGTCTCGGGTTGGTGTTGGTCCTGTGTCGATGGAGGAATATGCCCGGGAATACGAGCGTGTACTGGATAACACATGTGTGTCTGTTGTTGCACGGGAGTGTCGGGTGCCCGTGTGCATTTCGGGATGCGTCGGTTTTGATGGAGAATGGGGAACACGGCCCTGGACACGGGCATGTCACAGGCCGTGTTCGGCCCAGATTTTGCATTTCAGCTCCGGATCGTGGCCGTTCGTTTCCTTATTTTGGGACCTGATGGTTGGGGGTTGTTCCTGCTAGGATATACCAGGGAATAGGGTTTCAAATCCCTCATTTCTTTCACTTAGTCTCTTTATAAAGTTTAGAGAGAGGGGAGAGTAAGGGAGATGAAAGGAGCCTAGATCCGGTCTCCGGCGGAGCTTCCGAGCTCCAAATCGCGATCCGACTTCGGATCTACGGAGGTAAGGTGATTGCGGTGCTTTCCATCCGCATACATTTCTATGGCTCCAAGGAAAAACACTAGGGAAACGATTCTCATCCTAGGACATGTGAAGTCCTCTTTTCCTTTGCATAGGAAGCCCGTTCTCACGAATTTGCGGTGAGTTGAGGCGTTCCTTCGGGTAGATATGAATAGTCCTCATTGTGTACATGTGGTGTCCATAATCGAGAACAGATATAGGCATGATGTGTGAAGGCTACCCGGACAAATTGGTCTGGATCGGTGATGTTGTATTGCATAAGTGGCCGGAGAAGACTCCATGCGGATGTTTGTTTTTCGGGTTTTCTACGCGGTAGATTGCAACAGGGAGCCTTGGGGATTAACTCCAAGGAGCAAACTAGGCAGATGCGTTATTCTGCCAGCATGGTGGCCAGGGAGCCAACTTGTACATAACTGGGTTACGTAAAGTGTGTATCAGATTGGGACTCGAGAAAGTTTGACCTGCACATATGGATTAAATTGTCGTTGCAATGCGAGCAACGGGTTAGGCGGAACCGTACCCGCTCTATGTCGTTCGGTAGGAGCCGTTGGCATAGATGGATGGTCTTAGGCGGTCTATATCTTAAAATGACGTGTCCAATGCTGGAAAGACAAAATGCTCGTAAGATTCGCCGTCCTAGCGGTGGTGGTGAGACTGAGACGTCTATGGCTTGAATTGACGTGACATTGACCGGTTCACCGAGAATATGCCCTGAGAGCATGGGGTGTGTGGCCGTGCATGCTCACTCCTGTGATGAAGTGTTAATCTATACTGCTTGGTTATGCTAACAAAGTGTAGGGAAAGAGCATCGCCGCCCCGAGTTTGGGGGCGGGATCGTTATAATTTGGTCAGTATAGCTGACCGTTGCTTTTGTTTGCCACCGTGCGATGGATTGTTGCTTGTAGGTGATGCAGAGCCGAGCAGTAAATAGCGGGCTAAAGCCCAAGTTGCTGAGCTGGCCCTCGAAGGCCAAGTTTTGAATGTTTATTTGTTTATTCATGTGTGACTGGCCTGCGTGTTATTGTATGAAAAACACATTTTATTTGAGTAAACAAATGTAAGGCCTTAAGGCCGTGCACTTGTGTATTGTACTTCATTCCTGTTGGGCTTGTAGTGGACATTCATGCTTTTTGGTTTGGGTTCTTTTATTTGCAACTTTAAATAATTGCTTCCGCTAGAATGACTCTGTGTAGGACGTTGGTTATTAGTTGGATGGTATTCCATTGAGTAACCACCCGGTTTGCCTATGGTGTATGGCGTTGGGCCCCGACCGGACCTACTGCTAGATGCTATGCGACAGATAGGGGGTGTTACAATTTGGTATCAGACTACTGGTTTCGGTCAGGCTTAAATGAATTCATGGACGAATTCTTTTTAAGAGGTGGTGAGCACATATGTGTGCGTCATCGTTATAACATCAAAAGAACCCATGAATGTCCACTTAGGAATGAAAATACACGTGTTTAAGGAAGCTGCGTGTTCCTATAATTGCTTTTTGCAATTTTGTATGGTCGCTTAATGGTGTTTTGTACAACTATAGGTGACCAGAAGCTGTGTTGGGCCGTCAAAACTCCGAGTTTCTGAGGCTAGTAGTGCACCAAACGATGCTCCTGCAACACCTCCATCAGCTGAAACCATACGATTGGTTGTCGAAGCAGTGTTTGCCATGATCAATGCGCAGCCTACAATGCAAATACAGCAGCCCGCTCCTACGATGGATCAGGTACCGCTGTAAAGGGATGAACCGATAAGAATGAAGCAGGTAGTGGTGGAGCCTTTGGTGTTGAGGCGAGCAACTGAAAGGCAGCTCAAGAACATTATGAGCTTTAATCCTCCTGTGTTCTCAGAGTTGGGAACCCCATCTAAAGCTAAAGACTGGCTCTCCTGAGTGAAGTGAGTCCTGACAGCTACTGAAACGGAGGAGTGTCAGATGACCACTATAGCTACATTCCTGTTGGACGGGGATGCGAGGCTGTGGTGGGAAGGTCTAGAGCTGCATCTCTTGAGAGGAATGCAACTGACAGACATCTCAATGGAGGAGTTCTCGACACTATTGTTGGCAAGGTACCTCCCTTCGGCGCAGAGGATAGCTTTGGAGAATGAGTTCCAAAGGTTGGTGTAAGGAGAGAGTAGCGTGGATGAGTATCTCCACGAGTTTCCTCGATTGGGTCGGTATGTTAGCTCCACATTCGCGGATGAGGAGTGCAAGACGAACCGATTCTACGAAGGTCTAAGAGATGACTTAAGGCTACTGCTCTCGGGGCTGATGACGCAGGGCTTCTTGACCCTGGTCAACACGGCCCAGTCTTTGGAGAAGGACTTGAAGAATGTACAAGCAAAGAAAAGCTCTGGTGATAAGAAGACTGAGTTCAAGGTGCCGACTACCTCAAAGTTTGGGTACCGTAGGTTGTTTAAGAAGGCTAGGAACTCAGGTCAAGCCCCCTATTCTGGTGCTTCTGGGGCGACTACGGGTCGAACCCTGTGTGCATGTTTTACTTGTGGAAAGCCGGGGCACTTTGCCGGTGACTGCTAGAGCGGACGTCCCAAGTCTAAAAGGAAGCCGCGAGCAATATATGAAGATAAGGGCAAGGCAGTGGAGTCAACCGCTTCCCATTATGCTCAGGCTCAACCAAGAGTTTATAATTTTGGCCAACAGGAGGCAATTAAGCAAGCGGATGTGGTGACAGGTATGGTTTAAATTTATAGCAAGTTAAATTTTAAATACTTGTTATGCGCGTGTTACCATACCACTACTTGTTTAATATTTGTTTTGATTTATGATAATCCGGTAAGAGCACTCTTTGATGCGGGAGCTTCACACTCCTTTTTGTTCGAAGGATTCATATCGCGCATCAGAGTACCTTATCGATGGCGAAGGACAAACTGGATGTGTTGTTTTTGAATGGTTGTTCGATGCGCGCGGAGAGAATCTGCGGCGTTAAGATTCATATTGGGAGTCATGAGTTCCATTTGCTAGCGTCGTTACTGCCGTTGGTGGAGCTTGACGTAATATTTGGCATGAACTGGCTCTCGGAGCAGCAAGCTTTTATTGATTGTGGTCGCAAGGAAGTCAGGTTGGGAACAGGTCGTGAGACGACTTTTATGGGCTTGAAAGGGTCGAGCAATACTTTGATGTCTGCTCTTCAGGTGGTGAAAGCAGTTCATGCTGGAACAGATCTATTCTTTACGCTATTGTAGATTGCAAAGCCAAAGCTTACGTTGGATAGTATTTCAGTGGTAGCTGAGTACCCTGATGTGTTCCCTGCCGATCTTCTTGGAGCCCTGCCTAAACGGGAGATAGATTTCACGATCGAGCTAGTGCCAGGTGCTAAACCCATGTCACGCTCTCCGTATCGGCTAGCGCCTAAAGAAATGGCGGAGATGAAGGTTCAACTGCAAGAGTTGTTGGAGCAGGGGTATATGCGTCCAAGTTCGTCGCCTTGGAGCACACCGGTCCTCTTTGTTAAGATGAAGGACGGAAGCATGAGACTTAGTATTGATTATCGGTAGTTGAACAAGCTAACGGAGAAGAACAAGTACACGATCCCGAGGATTGACGATCTGTTCGATCAGTTAGTCGGGTCAACATTGTACTCAAAGTTGGATCTCAAGTCCGGTTATTATCAGCTGAGGATAAGGGAGAGTGATATCCCTAAGACAGCTTTTAGTACGAGGTACGGGCATTACGAGTTTACGGTCATGCCGTTTGGGCTGACGAATGCGCCGTCAGTGTTCATGTATTTGATGAATAGGACTTTCAAGGAGTACTTGGACCACTTTGTGATCGTCTTCATCGACGACATTTTGGTGTACTTGCAAAGTGAGGAGGATCACTTTAAGCATCTACATTTGGTGCTAGAGACGCTGAGGAGGAATCAATTGTACGCCAAGTTCTCCAAATGCGAGTTTTGGTTGTCCTCAGTGGCGTTCCTTGGTCATATAGTAAGTGGAGAGGGAATTACGGTGGATCCGACGAAGATTGTTGCGATACGAGAGTGGCCTGTGATTGCTACGGTAGCGGAAGTCCAGAGTTTTCTGGGGCTTGCCGGCTATTACAGGTGCTTAATGGAGAAGTTCTCGCGGATAGCGTTACCCCTCACGACTTTGACGAGGAAGGAGCAGAAGTTCGTTTGGACGCCGGAGTGCGCACGAGCTTTTGAGGACTTGAAGTGTCGGTTGACCACGACTCCTGTGCTGAGTTTGCCGAGTGGGACCGAAGGTTTTGAGATCTATATCGATGCTTCAGGCAGTTGCTTGGGTTGTGTGCTGCTACAGCATGGAAGTGTGATAGCGCATGGCTCGAGACAGCTTAAAGTGCACGAGAGGAATTATCCGGTCCATGACTTGGAGTTAGCGACCGTGATTTTTGCCTTGAAGCTGTGGAGGCACTACTTGTATGGAGTGAGGGTCAATATCTATACCGATCATAAAAGCCTGAAATATTTTTTGGATCAGAAGGATCTAAACATGCGGCATCGTAGATGGATGGAGTTTCTGGGGAACTACACATTCAAGATCCTTTACATTCCTGGTAAAGGCAATGCAGTTGCGGACGTGTTGAGTCGTCGGGCCCCAGCTCAAGCCAATTGGATGTAGATCCATGATAAGCGGTTGGTTCGGGAGTTGGAGGCGTTGGAGATCTCTTGCGTAGACAAGCAGTCGAGTGCTGAAGCGCTATTGAACTGGACAGAAGTTCAGTATGACCTGGCTGATCGGATTTGGCAAGCTTTGGATGTGGATAGCAGCATAAAGCAGCTCATGATAGAGGCTTTGGATAGGTCAAATTCCCAATATGAGGTTAGGGATGGATTTCTTTGGAAAGACGGTCGTCTGTGCGTCCCGAATGTGGGCACTTTGCGGGTGGAATAGTTGTATGAGGCACATCATACCAAGTATACGATTCACCTGGGGAGCACGAAGATGTACCGCGATGTGAAGAAATTGTTCTGGTGTCCATGACTGAAGAAGGATGTGGCACTGTACGTGGCAAAGTGTCAGACATGCGCCTTGGTGAAGGCGGAATGCCAAAAGCCGGGAGGATTCTTGAAGTCCTTGCCTATTTCGGAGTGGAAGTTTGACGACATTACCATGGACTTTGTGCACGGGTTGTCGAGGTCGCAAAAGGGGAACGACGCCATTTGGGTGGTCGTAAATCATCTAACGAAGGTGTTGCACTTCATTCCGCATAGGAAGGATGATCCCGTGGAGAAACTGGCGAAGTTATATGTATATAACATAGTACGGCTTGACGGTGTGCCCTGCAGCATCATGAGTGACCGAGATGGATGGTTCACGTCCAATGATTGGAGGATGGTGCAGCAGATGTTGGGAACTGAAAGTCCACTTAGTGTCAACTACCTTCACCTATGGGGGGGGGGAATAGGTGTCTTACAGTGTTTTTGCGGAATTAAAATCGTACCTGCACACGAAAACAAAACAACACAGCACAGAAAGGACACAAGCAAATTATAGTGGTTCCCCGATTTGGGTACATCCACTTTCCCCCTTCGACCTATCTCCCAACCAGGGACGACTCGGTCACTTCACCAACAGGATTGAAATCCAATCCTTGCACTAACGGAAGGAACCCTTCCACACGTAGGAGTCACCACTCCCACAACACGGGTTGCACCCAACCCTTACAACTTGGGACCAATTAGTCCGTTACAAAGAAATTGAAAATAGATTGTATAAGAAATACAAACAACTTATGGAGACTAAGGTGTCCCTCTTCGTTCGATGACGTGTTCTTGAAGTCAACGAAGAGTCCACAACCCTAGATCTCACATGGAGAGAATTTCCCCGAAACCGGCGGCGGAAAGAAGGGCGGCGGCTTGGTTCTCGGGATCGGCGGCGACAACGGCGTGCTGCGGCTGTTCTTTGGAGATTCAATCTTCGTAGCAAAGCTAGCAAGGTCTACCAATGGTCACACTAGGACCGATCGCCTCGATCGATTCGGAAGGGGAAGGTTTTCCCGATCAACGAATCAAGAGACAAAGGATTTCTGGTTAAACGCGTGAGACACTATGCTTGGCTGAGCTTCTATCGACGGGAGATCTGGAAGAAACCATCGGCGATCAACTGGCACGAGCGGCGATGGCGGCGGTGGAGAAGGAGTTCCGATCTAGGTCACGTCGGCGGCTCGGCTTCTTTTCAAATTTCTCGATCATGGACTGTTCAAAAATACGCGAGTATTTATACAGACAAATACTTCTTTATGACCGTTGTGGGTCCCACTAGAAGAAAACCTAAAACCAGTTGAAAACAGTGCCTTAACATTTGATCCGGTCCAGCGTGCATCAGAAATTCGCCTAAGGCAAAATCGGCGAGAATCGAAGGTGATTCTCGTCGAATCGGCGAGAATCGAAGGTGATTCTCGCCGATTCGGCGAGAATCAGCCAGTGATTCTCGACGATTTTGACTTAGCGACAGATTTGCACGCTCTAATTTAGCCGGATAGAGACGGCGAGAATCAGCCAGTGATTCTCGACGATTCGGCGAGAATCACTAGTGATTCTCGCCGATTCGGCGAGAATCGCTTGGGGATTCTCGTCGATTATTACTTAGATGATTTTTCATCTTTCCACCCATGAGCTGCCCTTTGACCCATCCTTGCTCCTTGTCTGCTCTTGCATTATCACAGCCCTGTACTTGAAAATAAGTACACTCCAATAGAGAGAGTACACGTAGGCCAACACACTGATCTGCTCAACGAGGGATTACGTCGCGCAGACCCGTGTATATTGACCTACTGCACCCTGACATTGGTGTGTACTTAGCGTGGAATAACTGCAAGCACAACTTGAAAGATTTCATCAAATACATTGTGAATTCATCTTAGCTTGACATGTGGCTTCCTCAAATCCAGGTAATTGTGGATACAATACCCAACAATCTCCCCCTATTTGACGAAGCCAAAATCCTACTAGCTAAGATGAATACCACCATCCAGATAATATACACAGCATATAGAATTTAAAGATACGACACAAAAAAATAAAGACAAACAGATCAAAGCTTGAGTCAATCATAAATTCATATAAATATATATATATATATATATTCCCAAAAATTGTTCATATAACAATAAGAAAAGATAAATATGCTCTTGAGAAAATGACAAGCTATAAACTTATGTCTATTTCTCTTTGGCTAGGTCATCCTTGTGTTTTTGAGCCAGGAACTTCTTTCTTTGCCTCTCAACGTACTCCTTGGGCTTTGGATAGTATCTGGCAAGATGAAGGAGTTCCGATCTAGGTCACGTCGGCGGCTCGGCTTCTTTTCAAATTTCTCGATCATGGACTGTTCAATAATACGCGAGTATTTATACAGACAAATACTTCTTTATGACCGTTGTGGGTCCCACTAGAAGAAACCCTAAAACCGGTTGAAAACAGTGCCTTAACATTTGATCCGGTCCAGCGTGCATCAGAAATTCGCCTAAGGCAAAATCGCCGAGAATCGAAGGTGATTCTCGTCGAATCGGCGAGAATCGAAGGTGATTCTCGCCGATTCGGCGAGAATCAGCCAGTGATTCTCGACGATTTTGACTTAGCGACAGATTTGCACGCTCTGATTTAGCCGGATAGAGACGGCGAGAATCAGCCAGTGATTCTCGACGATTCGGCGAGAATCACTAGTGATTCTCGCCGAATCGGCGAGAATCGCTTGGGGATTCTCGTCGATTATTACTTAGATGATTTTTCGTCTTTCCACCCATGAGCTGCCCTTTGACCCATCCTTGCTCCTTGTCTGCTCTTGCATTATCACAGCCCTGTACTTGAAAATAAGTACACTCCAATAGAGAGAGTACACGTAGGCCAACACACTGATCTGCTCAACGAGGGATTACGTCGCGCAGACCCGTGTATATTGACCTACTGCACCCTGACATTGGTGTGTACTTAGCGTGGAATAACTGCAAGCACAACTTGAAAGATTTCATCAAATACATTGTGAATTCATCTTAGCTTGACAGGTGGCTTCCTCAAATCCAGGTAATTGTGGATACAATACCCAACAATCTCCCCCTATTTGACGAAGCCAAAATCCTACTAGCTAAGATGAATACCACCATCCAGATAATATACACAGCATATAGAATTTAAAGATACGACACAAAGAAATAAAGGCAAACAGATCAAAGCTTGAGTCAATCATAAATTCATATAATATATATATATATATATATATATATATATATATATATATATATATATATATATATATATATATATATTCCCAAAAATTGTTCATATAACAATAAGAAAAGATAAATATGCTCTTGGGAAAATGACAAGCTATAAACTTATGTCTATTTCTCTTTGGCTAGGTCATCCTTGTGTTTTTGAGCCAGGAACTTCTTTCTTTGCCTCTCAACGTACTCCTTGGGCTTTGGATAGTATCTGGGAGGAGGAGCTTTGTCTGCCACAGTGTTGGTCCTGAAGAAGATGTTCTGTTTAGCTTCATATGTCTTATACAGCTCCCACTCATGCTGGCTGTATACGTCGTTCCGATTGATTTACCCTTTTTCTTGTAGCCAGAACGTGTCCAAGATAATACTCTTTGATACCGGACTCCACTTTTCGTTCCTCACTTCATCCTCCTTCAATCTGATTTTCTTTTTAGCTTGCGTTTCCTTAGATGTCCCTTCTTGAGTTTTTCTCTTGTCCCTAGCTTTTGCTAGGGCTTCTTGGTCAAACATGGCCATCAGTTTTGCTTTGGAGGTGGCACTAGCAGCCCTTTGAGCCTCAGCTTCACCTAAAGGAACTTCTTCAGCACTTTCTCCCTCATCAGCCGCAGTATTATTCTCAGGAGCAGGATTACCCTCAGGATTTTCAGGGATATTGGGATTTTCAGGGATATTGGTGCCTAACACTTCTTTGAGCATCCACCAGCAACTGTCATATACATATATGTTTGACTGGTCAAAATGTTTGATTATGATTTTCTGAAGCCCGACCATCTTAGCTGTATATTCTTGCTCCCCCTTTTTGGCTTCGACGTCAATGGAGTTTGCATAAGAATGCAGTGACTCATCAATGTGCTTTGTAGTCTTGGAGAACTCGGTAATCAAGGCTTGTTGATTTCCATTAAGAAGCACCATGTTGACATCAAATGTTTGGATGTTATTTGCCACTACATGAGCATTCTGATTAACTACTGCGAGAGTATCTGTGTTCTTTTTCAATCCTTCCATAAGAAGAGTTACAGCTTTGACGGCTACTGTGTACTTGTCTTCGAACTTCTTTTCCATCAAATCCAATTTGTGATTAATTTCCACAACGTTCTTGAGCATTAGATTCTCAGATTTCTTAATTCTTTTTAACACTTTATTTTGAGCTTGCTCAAAAGACACTTTGAGCTCATCCACTATACCTTGAATAACATTCACTGTGTGATTAGCTAGATCAGCTCGTAGTGGATGACCCTGAGGCATTCCTTGGCATTGCTCTTCAGCAGATTCACTTATAGAGCTGGACACTTGCAAAGTCTCTAAAGGGGGAATATTTGCAGCCTCAGTAGATTTCTCAGAAGTACTTAGCAGCCTCTACTGAGAGGACTCCCCCTCCACTGTTGCACTAGTTTTCTCAGGAACTATCTCAGGAGCTTGCTTTTTTGATGGAACTTCAGTGTCGTCCTGAGGCTCCATTACTTCCTGTCTCTCATTTCCTTCTTCCTCATCCTCATCATCCATGATGTCATTCTCAACTGCATCATCTTCCAAACCTTCCTCATCATTCTCCTCTACATCACCTCCGGCTCCAAGATCATTCACGTTCAGGGCCGCCTCATTTTCCACCACATCTTCACTTTCTTCTTGCAGATACGCAACTGCATCTCTAGCTATCTGAGAGATGCCAGATATGACATTAGCAGAAGCGGGTAGAGGCTCCCCCTCAATTCCTGCAGTCAGTGCATCAGGAACTTCACTGGGAATAGCCACGGAATCTGCTACAGTTCTGTCCTCGACAGGAGATTCTTCTTGTTCTACTACCACTACAGCCTGCCCGATGCGTCGCGCCCATCTGTCAAATACGCTAGAGTCCATTTTCTTCAAATAATGCAATGGAATTCCTTTACTCATGTCGAACCTATCCCCGTTCAACTGATTAAGATATAGGCTGATGATTCTTCCAAAACTTGGAGATCTAAGAGTGTCCTTAAGCTTCTCAAAAAGCATAGTCCCCCAGTTGAATCACTTTCTGCAGACAATCTCCACAAGAATATTGAACATGTCAGCTGAGATGTGGTCATGTGAGCTGGGTTTGCATATCAGTACTTTCCCAATGATGTCGGACAAGAGTTTCCCCTCCTCATTCATTTCTTTTATCTTTATCGATCTGGTTCCTCTAGCTAGTCCACAGAATAATAATGTCCTGGCTTTATCATGTTCCTCCAGATAATCCTCGTGCTCAGAACTGGTGAGCTGCAAGTATTGGGTCAGTTTGCTTGCAGACATCTTGATCCTTGTACCTGCAACCTTACTCTTGATGATAGAGTCTTCATTCCGAAGTTTGGCGGTTGCGAAGAACTCCATCACTTCCTTGTCCAAAATTTTGCAGGGGTGCTCCAGTATAAAAGAGAGTCCAGCCTCTTCAATCATGATGATGATGTTTCTGAACTCATCCGAGGCATGTGAGAACCCGGTTCGAACCAACTCACATCCAGTGACCAGGCCGGCGGTGGTCCTTGGGGCCATTGCAAACCTAGGGAGGGAATCCCAAGTATACGCCTAATCAGAAATCAAGAGGGAAGCTACACTAACAGTAAGTCACTGTAAGGGAGAGGAGGTGGTTACCCAAAAGCGGAGGAAGCGAGAGTCGACGGAGACGACGGAAAACCTGGAGGAGCTCGCGTCCTTGTTTGATCGAAACCGCGGAGAATGAATACCTGGATGAGCACCCTGGACGCGAGAAGAGAGGTCTACGGAATTCGGAATGAGGTCGACGAGATTTGGAACCTAAGATGCGGGAAGTCGCCGGGAGGAGGGAAGGAAGAGTCGGCGGGATTCCTGTGGGATATCGACGGGTTTCTTTGCGAAATGCGGAATACGAATAGTCGGCGGGAGTTTTTCTAAATAGAAATTGATGGGATTCTTCAATAGAAATCTACGGGTTAAGAGGCATGCCGGATTCTCTAAATCTTCTGATATTAAAGGGTTTAGAAATCTTCTAAATATATATTTCTTAATACCAATCTATTTAGGGTTTGAAAGGGGTTTTACACACATTTCTTGATGTCAATTGTAAGTTTTAGTAACTTCCAATGACGTATCTTCTTTAATTTTCAGTGGACTGATTTATGGCTGTAGAGGTTCATTCTCGAATCTACCAGTGAATTTACAGATAAATCTTTAATAATATATCTAAGGGTTATTTTTACAATGTTAACCTTTCCTTAGGTGTACACACATATATGTGTATATATAAGTATGTATATGTAAATGTCGACACAATATGACTCAAGTATTGGAGCTGATCAAAAATACCTCGGATTATAAGATTTATCATTTAGCCCCTCTGGTTAAAGCATACCAGGTGTTCAATTTGAGTATACCATTGTAGATAGTACTTCTGTTATTCCAGATACTTGTTCCAATTCATTCTTGAAACATCTTCTATCTAGTTCCCATCGTATTTACGGGAATCTAGACTACCCTGCAAAAGAGTGTTACCTTACCTTAGGAACCCAATATGTATTGGGTCCTAGGTTCTTGTTAGCATAAAAACTCGAATGCCTTCCCTCAGAAATCCTGTCAGGAAGACTACCTCTGCCCAGAAGAGGTGGATATGCCCTTGCCCTTGACACAGAGGGGTTGTGCCAACAGTCTATGGCAAAGTGTCCCACCTTGCCACAACACCAACACGTATGAATGTTGTACCTCCGTTTCTGACCTGATCCAGTGATTGAGGTAGTCCTGGTCCTAAGTCTAAACGGGATAGAGCCGGATCTGATCACAAAATTGCCTCTTCCACCGTGACACTTGGAAGGGTGGAAGGAATGCATGTAGCGAGCTTCATGAGGCTTGGGAGGTGGTGCCTTCCTTTCAGTCAGCACCCTTCCAGAGGCCCCATGAGAACTAACTGCATGACTTCTAACCTCCCTTTCCTGTGTCCTAGGGTGGTGAGAAGCGCACTGAGAGCTGATACCAGCAGATTCATACCGAGTTGGGGCAGTGACCGAGAATACAAAGGGTTCAGAATGAGCCTTAGGTATTCTCTCAAGGGTGGCCATGACAGCCCTTGCACTATGGGTGTCTCCACATGAGGGCATATCACCCTTGCGGTGACCACGGTTGTTCCTGTGATCATACCTGAAGGCATGATGAGTACCCTTCCTGCCTGGAGTGGGGGGGTCTGAATACCGTTTCCCCATTTCTCCATGAATTGATAATTCGGGAGATCCACCCATTTTCTTCCTTTCTCTTGATAACATCAACCTTGGAAAGGTTCGATACTATCCTTTTCTCATTCTCTATACTACTCTCTAGATCTGAGATTTTAGAGTCCTTAACCTTGTTGGATGCCAGTTGGAGAACCAACAAGATCTTCAGCCGAGCAATCTCCTGAGCTTGCTCCTCAACAAGTAGGTTGCTTTTCTGAAGGGCTCTCTTCAGGGAATCAGGATTTTTTGATGGGTAACAATTCCTGTCTTCGGGAACTTCAATAGAAAAGGGGCAAGATGAAGAAGTTACCTGCTCTTCAGAGTTACTGTTACTAACACCATAGCCCTGATGCTGTCCGATTGATCCTTGCCTTCATCTTCAGAGGCGAGGACCCCCACATAGGCTTCATCCTCTTGCTGACAGCAGATCCCTGCTTTCTCTGATCCCTCCATGAGATCTGAGATGGTTGCCCACATAGAGTTGGCCATCCCACACTTTTCCAATCTAGATCGAGAAGGTCCAGACCAGACATCCATGATGATCTGACGAATTATCTTGTCCAGATTAAATAATGAGAGTTCAGTCTCCGACATCTCAGTAATACACTTGGGAATTTGGATATCCTTTCCAGAGCCGGAGGTCTTCATAGGAATGAATGGACCCTCTTCCAAAATGAGAGATGCTCGAGGATCGATAGCCTCCAAGTGATAGGACACTCTCATCTTCCAGACGGGATAATACTCCTTTGTGCACGTGGGAAGTCTTAGTGCAGAGATCCCATGATCCAGCTCCATGCTTGTTGAGGACCAAGGTCCAGCGGGATTGGGTGTGTGTGGGACCGCATATTTGGGCTTCCCCATCGCGTTCCAGGTCTGGGTGTTGACCCCGGTGGGCCCCCCGTGTGGCGGAATATCCCCGCCATTCCGTGGTTGGATTAGTCACACATTGCCTGCAGCGGATGGTCCTTGGTGTTTATGTACCCCCGTCCCCCCTTACCATCACCTCGGGGTTTTGGGAAGATGTGTGGTGACGGGTGGTTTCAACATGGTATCAGAGGCATCCCGCTGCGGGGGTGTGTTGAGGACCAAGGTCCAGCGGGATTGGGTGTGTGTGGGACCGTATATTTGGGCTTCCCCATCACGTTCCAGGTCTGGGTGTTGACCCCGGTGGGCCCCCCGTGTGGCGGAATATCCCCGCCATTCCGTGGTTGGATTAGTCCCACATTGCCTGCAGCGGATGGTCCTTGGTGTTTATGTACCCCCGTCCCCCCTTACCATCACCTCGGGGTTTTGGGAAGATGTGTGGTGACGGGTGGTTTCAACAATGCTTTTGACACTGGTGGCAGGATTCTACTCAAGGTGTGAACCTTTTTGATGAGTAACCTCCCTCTGATACCACTAGAGAGTCCACTTAGTGTCAACTACCTTCACCTATGGGGAGGGGGGAATAGGTGTCTTGCAGCGTTTTTGCGGAATTAAAATCGTACCTGCACACGAAAACAAGACAACATAGCACAGAAAGGACACAAGGAAATTATAGTGGATCCCCGATTTGGGTACATCCACTTTCCCCCTTCGACCTATCTCCCAACCAGGGACGACTCGGTCACTTCACCAACAGGATTGAAATCCAATCCTTGCACTAACGGAAGGAACCCTTCCACACGTAGGAGTCACCACTCCCACAACACGGGTTGCACCCAACCCTTACAACTAGGGACCAATCGGTCTGTTACAAAGAAATTGAAAATAGATTGTATAAGAAATACAAACAACTAATGGAGACTAAGGTGTCCCTCTTCGTTCGATGACGTGTTCTTGAAGTCAACGAAGAGTCCACAACCCTAGATCTCACTTGGAGAGAATCTCCCGGAAACCGGCGGCGACAAGAAGGGCAGCGGCTTGGTTCTTGGGATCGGCGGCGACAATGGCATGCTGCGGCTGTTCTTTGGAGATTCAATCTTCGTAGCAAAGCTAGCAAGGTCTACCAACGGTCACACTAGGATCGATCGTCTCGATCGATTCGGAAGGGGAAGGTTTTCCCGATCAACGAATCAAGAGACAAAGGATCTCTGGTTAGACGCGTGAGACACTGTGCTTGGCTGAGCTTCTGTCGCCGGGAGATCTGAAAGAAACCACCAGCGATCAACTGGCACGAGTGGCGACGGCGGCGGCGGAGAAGGAGTTCCGATCTAGGTCACGTCGGCGACTCGGCTTCTTTTCAAATTTCTCGATCATGGACTGTTCAAAAATACACAAGTATTTATACAGACAAATACTTCTTTATGACCGTTGTGGGTCCCACTAGAAGAAACCCTAAAACCGGTTCAAAACAGTGCCTTAACAATTGATCCGGTCCAGCGTGCATCAGAAATTCGCCTAAGGCAAAATCGGCGAGAATCGAAGGTGATTCTCGTCGAATCGGCGAGAATCGAAGGTGATTCTCGTCGAATCGGCGAGAATCGAAGGTGATTCTCGTCGATTCGGCGAGAATCAGCCAGTGATTCTCGACGATTTTGACTAAGCGACAGATTTGCACGCTCTGATTTAGCCGGATAGAGACGGCGAGAATCAGCCAGTGATTCTCGACGATTCGGCGAGAATCACTAGTGATTCTCGCCGAATGAGCGAGAATCACTTGGGGATTCTCGTCGATTATTACTTAGACGATTTTTCGTCTTTCCACCCATGAGCTGCCCTTTGACCCATCCTTGCTCCTTGTCTGCTCTTGCATTATCACAGCCCTGTACTTGAAAATAAGTACACTCCAATAGAGAGAGTACACGTAGGCCAACACACTGATCTGCTCAACAAGGGATTACGTCGCACAGACCCGTGTATATTGACCTACTGCACCCTGACATTGGTGTGTACTTAGCGTGGAATAACTGCAAGCACAACTTGAAAGATTTCATCAAATACATTTTGAATTCATCTTAGCTTGACAGGTGGCTTCCTCAAATCCAGGTAATTGTGGATACAATACCCAACAGGAACAAAGCTGAGTTTCAGCACATCCTTTCATCCGCAGACGAATGGGCAGACCGACAGGGTCAATAGGACAATGGAAGACATGCTTCGCATGTGCGTCCTGGATTTCGGGAAGTAGTGGGAAGACCACCTATACTTGGTGGAGTTCGCGTACAACAATAGCTACCAAGCGAAAATACAAATGGCGCCCTTCGAGGCCCTTTATGGTAGAAGATGTTGCACGCCGTTGTCTTGGTTGGAAAAGGGCGAGTCTAAGTTGTACAATCGACAAGAGGTGGAAGATGCTACTTCGTTGGTGCGAACCATTCGGGAAAGGTTGCTAATCGCTAAGGACTGCCAGGCTAAGTACTATAATGCCAAGCAAAGGAATGTGGAGTTTGTTGTTGGTGACTGGGTATACTTGAAGATCAAGCCGTTCAAGGGTGTCTCGCGGGTGCGGCGCTTGAAGAAGCTAAGCCCGAGGTACCTTGGACCATTTCAGGTTCTGGAGCGGATTGGTGAAGCAGCATATCGGCTGAAGCTATCAGTGGAAATTATTGGTCTACACGATGTATTCCATATATCAGTGCTACGGAAGGCGGTGCAAGAGCCTTCACATGTGATCGCGGTGGATCAAGTGCCGGTGGATAATGGGTTGACGACGAAGGTCAAGCCCGTACGAATTGAGGACTCAAAAGTCAAGCGGCTACGCAACAAAGAGATCCGGATGGTCAAGGTCCGTTGGGACAATTGCTGTTGGGAAGAGCTATCTTGGGAGCGAGAGCAGACCATACTTGAGGAGTACCCGGAGCTATTCCAATCAGGTACCGTTTAAGTTTTGTGTTTATCTTTCCTTTATGTAATTTCGGGGACGAAATTCTTTTAAGAGTAAGAGAGTTGTAACACCCCGAAACTCAAAAGAGCGACGGGAGGCGTTTTGAGCCAAGTTTGGAATTTGGCAGGGGGCACACGGCCTGGGACACGGGCATGTCCCAGGGGCGTGTCGTGCTCGTGTCGACAATCTGGCTGAGAGGTCGATGATTAGAGTCGACGATCGTCGAGCAGTGAACACGGCCTGAGACACGGGAGTGTCCCAGGGCGTGTCGTGCTTGGGTCTATGATCTGGCCGAGAGGTCGACAAATTTTGGGTCGACGATCGTCGAGAAGCGAACACGGCCTGGGACACGGGCGTGGCACAAGCTGTGTCATTCTCGGGTTAAAATCGGGTTGTTTATTTGGAGACACATGGTTTTCGAACACGGGCCATGTCGGATAGACATGGGCGTGTCAAATGGGACACGGGCGTGTCCAAGACCCGTGTGCGTCTCGAGTTGGTGTTGGTCCTGTGTCGATGGAGGAATACGCCCGGGAACACGGGCATGTACTGGATGATACGGGTGCGTCAGTTGTGACACGGGCGTGTCGGGTGCCCGTGTATATTTCGGGACGCGTCGGTTTCGACGGCGAATGGGGAACACGGCCCTAGACACGGGCATGTCACAGGCCGTGTTTGGCCCAGAATTTGCATTTCAGCTCCGGATCCTGGCCGTTCGTTTCCTTATTTTGGGATCCGACAGCTAGGGGTTGTTGCTGCTGGGATATACCCGGGAATAGGGTTTCAAATCGCTAATTTCTTTCACTTAGTCTCTTTCTAAGGTCTAGAGAGAGGGAGAGTAAGGGAGAAGAAAGGAGCCTAGATCCGGTCACCGACGGAGCTTCGGAGCTCCAAATCGCGAGCCGACTTCGGATCTACGGAGGCAAGGTGATTGCGGTGCTTTCCATCCGCATACATTTCCATGGCGCCAATAAAAAATGCTAGGGTAACGATTCTCATCCTAGGACATGTGAAGTCCTATTTTCCTTTGCATTAGAAGCCCGCTCTCGCAGGTTTTCCGTGAGTTGAGGCGTTCCTTCGGGTAGATATGAATAGTCCCCGTTATGTACATGTAGAGTCCATAATCGAGAATGGATATAAGCATGATGTGTGAAGCCTACCCGGATAAGTTGGTCTGGATCGGTGATGTTGCATTGCATAAGTGGTCGGAGAAGACTTCGTGCGGATGTTTTTTTTTCGGGTTTTCTACACGGTAGATTGCAATAGGGAGCCTTGGGGATTAACTCCAAGGCGCACCCAGAAAACTGGGCATATGAGTGATTCTGCCAGGATGGTGGCCTGGGAGCAAACTTGTACATAACTGGGTTATGTAAAGAGTGTATCGCATTGGGACTCGGGAAAGTTTGACCCGCGCATATGGCTTAAATTATCATTGCAATGCGAGCAATGGGTTAAGCGGAACCGTACCCGCTCTATGTCGTTCGGTAGGAGCTGTTGGAATAGATGGAGGGTCTTAGGCGATCTATGACTTAAAATGCCGTGACCAATGCCGAGAAGACAAAATGCTCGTAAGATTGGCCGTCCTAGCGGCGGTAGTGAGACCGAGACATCTATGGCTTGAATTGACGTGACGTTGACCGGTTCACCGAGAATATGCCCTGAGAGCACGGGGTTTGTGGCCGTGTATGCCCACACCTTTGATGAAGTGTTAATCTATACTTCTTGGCTTTGCTAACAAAGTGCAGGGAAAGGAGCATCGGCGCCCCAAGTTTGGGCGCGGGATCGTTATAATTTGGTCAGCATAGCTGACCGTTGCTTTTGTTTGCCATCGTGCGGTGGATTGTTGCTTGCAGGTGTTGCGGTGCCGAGAGGTAAATAGTGGGCTAAAGCCCAAGTTGCTGAGCCGGCCCTCGAAGGCCAAGTATTAAATGTTTACTTGTTTATTCATGTGTGACCAGCCTGCATGCCGTGGTATGGAAGACACATTTTATTTAAGTAAACAAATGTATGGTCTTAAGGCCGTGTACTTGTGTATTGTACTTCATTCCTGTTGGGCTTGTAGTGGACATTCATGCTTTTTGGTCTGGGTTCTTTTATTTGCAACTTTTAATAATTTCTTCCGCTAGAATGACTCTGTGTAGGACGTTGGTTATTAGTTGGATGGTATTCCATTGAGTAACCACCGGGTCTGTCTGTGGTATATGGCGTCGGGCCCCGGCCGGACCTACTGCTATATGCTATGCAACGGATAAGGGGTGTTACATAGACACATGACCATCATATCACCATTCTTCTCCACCTTCATGTAGAGAGCATACTCATGAGGACTCTTCTTATAGCCTTGCTTCTAGAGGTATGCATCTATCCTTCCATTCTAAGCACGAGCTCCTTGCTTCAGCCCATACAATGCTTTATCCAATTTACACACCTTTCTCTATTGGCCCTTCACAACATATCCAGGAGGCTGCTCGATGTACACATCTTCCTCCAAGTAGCCATTCAGATAAGCGGACACAGTATCCATCTGCAAAATCTTCCACCCTTAGTAAGCTGCCAGTGAAATGATTAATCTAATGGTGTCAATCTGTGCCACTGGTGCAAAATATTTGTCATAGTCCACTCCTTGGACTTTCCTGTAGCCTTTCACGACTAGTCTCTCCTTGTGCTTCTCCATATCTCCATTCTTGTTCCTCTTCACTTTATAAACCCACTTCACCTCAAGGGGTTTGTGGCCAGCTGGTGGATCGACCAGCTTCCAGGTTTCATTCCTTTTGATGGACGCTATATCCTCATCCATCGCCTTACTCCACGTCTTTCCTTGGGCGGCTTCATCATATGAGTGTGGCTCGCAATCTGCTAAGAGATAATATAAAGAATAATTGTTAAGGGTTGGGGTCGTCTCCTCGTAGATCTCCTCCAACCTCCTCATCCTAGGTTGAGGACGATCAGCTTTTCCCTTGCTAGTGCTAGCTTCACTAGAACTGCCTCCACTTGTGCTTGCTCCACTATGTAGGGAGTTTGAGCTCCGCCTGACTCTCCACTAGTTGGTGATGGTGGCTCAGCTCCACCAACCTCAGCTTCTGCTATGTGATCACCTACCTCTTCATCACTACCGAAGAACATTCCTTTAATGCTCCTCACCTTCTCATCCCAGCTCCAATAGGTATCCTCCTCAAACACGACATCCTTTGAGATTATGGCCTTCTCCATTACTGGATTGTACAACTTGTAAGCCTTGCTCATCGAAGCGTAGCCCACAAAAATGCACTTCTCGCTCTTATCATCAAATTTCTTCCTCCTCTGGTCCGGGACATGAGCACAAGCTACACACCCGAAGACCCTCAAGTGTTTAAAACTCGGCTTCCATCCACTCCAATCTTCAAATGGAGTCATGAATTTCACGCTATTCATTGGGCACCTGTTAAGAAAGTACATAACACACTGCACTGCTTCCACCCATAACATTTTTGGCAATCCATTACCCTTCAACATACTTCTCTCCATGTTCATGATGGTCAGATTCTTCCTCTCCGCGACTCCGTTCTGCTGGGGTGAATATGTCGCCGTCAACTGATGAGATATCCCACAATCTCTACAGAAATCATCAAATAGCCTAAAAGTGTAATCCCCACCCCTATATGTCCTCAACACCTTTAGTGGTTATCCACTCAGCTTCTCTGCCATTGCCTTGAACTCCTTGAACCTGTCAAGGGCCTCAGATTTCTCCTTCAAAAAATATACCCAAAACTTCTGACTATAGTCATATGTGAAGGTGATATAGTACTTGCTCCCACCAACTTAGGTAGTCTCAAATGGACCAGCGATGTCCGAGTGAATAAGTACAAGCTGCCTCCTTGCTCTTCAGGACTTTCCGCCTTCGAATGTTTGCCACTTCTGCTTTCCCTTCGTGCACGCCTCACAAATCTTCTATGTCGGTGAGATCATGGACAAACCTTCTACCATCCTAGAATGAGATAAGAGCTTCAAGCCAGTGAAGCCCAAATGACCCATCATGTGATGCCACAACTACCCTTCTTCTTCTTTCTTAGTTCTTGCAAGGCACACCGTCTCCTTGAAATCCATCCTCAGCGTAACAAGATGATTCATCATCATCCTCACCTTCACTACCTCTCTTCCTCGATGATCCTTCATGACCACTGAGCCATCCTTCAACTGAACACAATAGCCTTTCTACACTAGCTGCCCAAGGCTTATGATGTTACTCTTCAAGCCTGACACATATAACACATCGTTGAGATGCACCATCTTGCCATTTAGGGTGACCACTATCACCCCTCTACCTTCCACTGAGGTCTTCTAAGCATCTCCAAAACTGACCTCACCACCGTTTGGTTCAAGGTTAGTGAACAATGCTTTCTCCACATACATGTGGTTACTTGCTCTCGTGTCCAAGTACGACACTTCGTTCCTTCCTCCTTCAGCTCCTATGTAAGTTCGGAACATCATCCGGTCGCTACTAGTGTAGCTTGCTTCTGCATAGTGGTTGGTCTCTTCTCTCTTCCTCGGAGCCCAGCAGTCATAGCTCAAATTCCCAAAGCGGTTACAGTTGTAACACTGTATTTGGGACAAGTCACCTCGGTCTCTTCCTCGGCATATACCTCTTCCTCTTCTTTCATGCCTTCCTCCTTTAGGTTGCTCCACCTCTCTCTGGTGACCTTGATTTCTTCCTTGGTCTCTTCCTCCTCTTCTTCCTTTACCTTTTCCTTGGTAGCCTCGGCCTCGTTGGACTCCTCTTCCAGAGCTCTCTCAAAAATTCAACTGAGTCAGGAGTGCTTTACCCAAGCCACTTGACTCTTCTTCGTCCTGCAACATGCGATACTCATGAGCTTGTAGGGAGCCAACAAGATCATCCACATACATCTGGGTGAGATCCTTTGATTCTTCAATCGCCGCAACAATGTGACGGAACTTCTTTGACATAGACCGCAAGAGCTTCCCCATGAGGCTCACATCATCTATCGTCTCTCCGTTGCGTTTCATCTCATTTGTGAGCGTCCGCAGACGAGTCACATAATCCTCAACCTTCTCAGAACTCTGCATCTTCAACAATTCATACTCAGCTCGAAAGGACTGCAGCTTCACCTTCTTAGCCTCATCAAATCCTTTCATGGAGCATTGCAATACCTCCCATGCCTCCTTTAAACTTCTCGCATTTGAGATTTTTTCGAACGTTGCCTCATCTACACCTTGGTATAGCAAGAACAGAGCCTCTTGTCTCTCTTCTTTGACTCTCTCAACGCCGTCCTTTGCGCGTTAGTCAACGACGCCTCTGCTTCTGCAGTAAGCACCTCATAGCCGTCCTCGACTATCTCCCATAACTCCTTTGAGGCGAGTAACACCCTCATCTGGATACTCCAGTTAACATAATTTGTCTTCGTCAACTTGGGGACTTGCCCCAGCATGGCACTTCTCATCTCCATCTCTACTTGTCACTAACTCTTACAAGGGGTCCAACCTCTCTCTGATACCACTTGTCGGAAACGTAGGTAGGCACACACACACACACGCCTACAAGCGACCCGACACCCACTTCAAAATCCGGCGAGACCGACCCCGGCGAGGTGGCAACAGACGAGACCTCCTTCTCGCTCGGCGAGATCGTTCGGCGAGACCGACCCCGACGAGATCTTTCGGGCAAGAGCTTCCCATGCGAGTACTTCTCGGGAGAGAGGCCTACCGGCGTGATGACACCCTCTCACTCGGCGAGGGCACAAAGGCGAGCTGCTCGCAACCTCTTCTGCGGGCTGCTTCAGGTCGTCAACAAACTCACGCAGAGTCAAAAACCTAAAACGAACAAATACTATGCGCTGCAGCGCTCCACTCAGGAAGGGGAACATATTTCACTATTCCATCAATTTGAAAGAACTACAATCAAGCCTTCATATAGGCAACTACAACTAATAAAAAACTGACACGTGACTCCACATTAAATACCACCTATCCTAAACTTCATTTCTCTCCTCCGCATTAAACAAACATATATATATATATATATATATATATAAACTAGTGTTGACCTGGTCAACTCAAAATATCACCAACAAAGTTGTGAGTTATCTACAAAAGATCGCGAGTTCGGGGATCTAGAAGGATGTGAGTTCTCGAGAGAAGGAAGGTCGCTAGTTCTCGCAGGGAGTTCGTTGAAGTCTTATCTTGCTGGAGTGGGTCACACATCGGGCGAGTTGCGAGCGAGATGTTTGAACGTTTGGAAAGCAGCAGGCATTTGCACAGTGAGCTCTTGTATAAGACCAGAAGGTTCACAAGAAACTGGAGAGGTTCAGATTAGTTCGGGAGAAATTACGCGAGATAAGTAATTGAGAGAGAGCAACAAAAAAATCATCTTACTCTAATACAATATTGAAATTTGAAATAAAAATTAATTATTATTCCAAAATTGCTCACTTATTATATAGAGGAGTTTCCTCTTTAATTCATCGGAATTACTAAATTGATTTTGTAACTTTGATATTTCAACAATATAATTCTGAAGCAGATGTGAATTATAATTGGCGTTTTTGCACAAGGATGGATATCATTAACCTACAGATTCATTTTCTTAGATGCACCTCGTCTCTCTTAAAGCCTTCATACTTTCCAGTTTTCTATTTTGCCAACCCGGTCTCTTATACGAATCAGACGGTCTTATAGTAGCATTGTATGTTAGTGATCTTTCTAACTACTTTTAGCACATTCCTACACTTTCAGGTTTTTTTAAACTGTTTCTTTCCTATGTTTCTTGCGTTTCTTACTATAGAAAATGAAAGCAAGGAGCCTTGTACGCTGTATTTTTGTATAAACTTTAAGTATGAATACACATATATAGGTAGAGAGGAAGAGAGAAATCCCAAGAATACAATGTGGGACTAAACCTAAGACAAACTTGGGCTCATAAATGAGCCACAATTACAATGAGTTTTTACATAATTTTCTACTATCTTCTACACTCCCCCGCAAGCTGGAGCATACAAATCGTAAGCACCAAGCTTGGATAGATACTGCCGATACAATGGCCGAGGTAGAGCCTTGATAAAGATGTCTGCAACTTGGTCGAAGGCTGGAACATATTCCAATTCAAGTTTCTTTAGTTGGACCTTCTCCCGGACAAAGTGACAATTAACCTCAATATGTTTTGTTCGCTCATGAAACACAGGATTCTTCGCAATATGTATAGCAGCCCGACTGTCGCAGAATAGAGTAGCAGGTGAGGAGAGTTTGACACCCAAATCACAAAAAAGGCTCTCTAACCAGGTAAGTTCAGACACGACAGCATCCATAACACGATACTCGGCTTCAGCAGAAGAGCGAGCAACAACCGATTGCTTCTTGCAGTGCCATTTGATGAGATTTACTCCAAAGTAGGTACAAAAACCAGTGGTGGATTGTCCATCGTCAAGCGAGCCCGAATAATCAGCATCAATGTATGCAACAAGGGATAAAGAGGAGGATGACTTGTATACCAACCCTCGTCCTGCGGCTGCTTTCAAGTACCTGAGGATACGTTCGACAGCCTGTAGATGAGATATTCTTGGTGAGTGCATAAAACGGCTAACCACACCAACAACAAAAGAGATATCGGGCTTGGTAACTGTTAGGTATATCCGTTTTCCTACAAGCTGCCGATAATATTTAGGATTTGTAAGTAGAGAATATGATTCGGTTCCATGGGCACTTAGCTTGTGGTTGACATCCATGTGTGTTTACGTGAGTTTACATCCGGAATAACCAGCATCCTGAAGAAGGTCAAGTCAATATTTCCGTTGAGATAGGAGCAAGCCATCAGGTCTTCGAGCAACCTCAAGTCCAAGGAAGTACCTAAGGTTTCCAAGATCTTTTGTTTGGAAGACAAAGTTTAAGTGTTGTTTGATCTGTTGTATCCCGGTAGAGTCATCGCCAGTTATCAAAATATCATCCACATAGACTAAAAGAATTACCGTCCTTGTTGATCGATGACGGGTAAAAAGAGAGAAGTCAACTGATCTTCGCTGAAAGCCAATATCACGAACAACCTTGCTAAAATTTTCAAACCAAGCTCGAGGGGACTATTTGAGACCATAGATAGCTTTACGCAGTCGGCACACCCTAGACTCCCTCGTGGTCTCAAATCTTGGAGGTTGGTTCATGAAAACCGTCTCCTTGAGATCACCATTAAGAAAGACATTTTTAATGTCCAGCTGATGTAGTGGCCAGCGGCGGTTAACAACAAGTGAGATAAGGACCCAAACATAATTTAGTTTAGCGACAGGGGAGAAAATCTCCTCATAGTCCAAGCCCTATTGCTGAGTGAACCCACGAGCCATAAGACAGGCTTTGAGGCGATCGATAATCCCATCTGAAGCATGTTTAATGACAAAGATCCATTTATAACTAACGCAAGACTGGGCAGACGGAAGAAGTACCAAATCCCAAGTATGATTTGCCCAAAGGCTGACATCTCAGCTTCCATTACCGCACACCACGCAGGGTGTTGGAGAGCCTCCTGCACAGTGTGAGGCAGGGAAATAGAGGAAAGAACAAGAGAAAATTTGAGTGGAGGAGGAGAGAGCCGATGTGGGGAAATAAAGTTGGGTAGAGGATGAGCAATAGAGGCGGGGGCAGGGTCAGCTGGCCGCGATATAGTACTGGTAGACGGTAGCAGTGGCTGGGCTCCGGAGTTCAGACTACGATGAGTGTAGACATGGATGAGAGGGGGTTTGGTTGCTGGTGGTTCCACGTGGTGTGTTGGAAGAAGAGGAGGTAGATAATTCATGACTGGGATAGTAGGATGAGGCATAGGGTGTACACACAGAGGTATTGAAGTGGATGACAGAAAGGGTTGGTCTTCTAGAAAAGTAACATCAGCGGACACAACCACTTTTCGGTCGACAGAAAAGTAACACACAAACCCTTTTTAAGTACGAGAGTACCCTACGAACATACATTTGGTTGCACGGGGGGCAAATTTATCTGTAGGTGGACCAATGTTATGAGCATAGCAAGTACACCCAAACACTCGAGGTGGGAGAGGAAACATAGATTGAGAAGGAAAGAGGAGGCTAAACGAAGTGATGAAGTTAAGAAATTAGGAAGGCAGACGATTGATGAGATGACATGCAACCGGAACTGCAAAGTTCTAGTATTCGATGAGTACCTGCATTTGGAGCATTAAGGAGCTGGCAACGTCAAGAAGATGTCGATTTTTGCGCTCAACAACACCATTTTGTTGAGGAGTGCAAGCACAAGATGTTTGATGTATAATTCCAAATTCAGCACAAAGTGAGGCGAACGTTCAACTCGTATATTCCCGCGTATTGTCAGTGCGGATAAATTTAAGCAGGAAAGAAAACTGAGTTCAAAGTTCAGTAACAAACATACGAAATATAGAAGTGAGTTTGGTACGATCCCGTAGTAAATATAACCATGCCAATCGAGAATAATCGTCAATAATGGTAACAAAGTAGTGATACCCAAATACACTATTTACTTTATAAGCTCCCCAAATATCAGAATGTACAATGGATAAAGGAGTACTACTCCGATTAAATACATGACTAAAATAAGCTCGATGTTGTTTACTAAAGATGCATGACTCACAAGTAAACTCATTTAAGGAGACATCCGGAAGAGCTTGCTTTAGAATCTGGAGGGGAGCATGTCCAAGTCGACGATGCCACTCCACTGAGGAGATGACAGAAAGGGTAGATGGAAGGACAGCAAGAAGATAGAGCGCATGAGAGAGCCGTCTGCTACCAATAATATTATGCGTTTACCGATCCTGCACAACAAAAGAAATGGTGAGAATGTAACATGGAAATCAAGATCCTGTGTATGTCAGCTAATAGAAAACAAGTTGAATGGGGAGCCCAAAATATGAAGAACCGAGGTTAAGGAGAGGTTGGGTGTGAGATGGATATCAACAGCTCCTGAGACAGGGGTGGAGTCACCATTGGCAACAATAATGAACTTGGGATGAGGAGCGGCCAAGTATTGCGGTGGCTTCTGACAAGTAATGTGGTGGCTGGCACCAGAGTCCACAATCTAGTGGGAACTCCGTGATAGAGAGGTTATACCTTTATTGGCAATGGAATCCACGGAGCCGGAGGAGCGAGCAATCACCCCTTGGAGTTGCTGGAGATGGGTGCAGAGAGCATCAATGTCAGACTAAGCATTTGAGGAAGTCAAACGAGAAGCCAAGGGCAAAGACTCGGCCTTTGTAGAAGCAGCAAGGTGGGGTGGCAGACCATGCTTATGATAGCAGGTAGCCTCCAGATGATTTTCCCGACTGCAGAAAGTGCATTTAGGGGGGGGGGGCTTTCCAGTACGTCCTCGTCCTCGATACGAATGGTGACCCCAACGGGCTGAGGTACCATGAGTGGAGGGATGTGGTGAAGGTAACTGGTGAGGAGCTGGGGAGGGACACAGAGGAGCCTCGGGTGGCAGAGTGACCTTAAGAAGTATGGATCAGACATCATAGAGAGAGGGACTAGTGGCAGAAGAGAGTATCTGATCTCGAACACTGTGCAGATGTGGAGGAACCCTTGCCATTATCATGAAAATCTCGACAGCTTCTTTTTGTGTCCGTTGTGCAACCAAATCAATAGTAGGAGGCTAGTGTTGTATCGATGCCTCAACAAGTGTCTTGGCCTTGACAACGAAGTAAGTCATATCAGCAAGTATCCCAGGATCAAGGGATTGAAAATCAGTGATGATGGCAAATAAATGTTGGAGGCTGTTTTGGCCAGAATAGAAGGAGTGGAGTTCCTCCCACATGGACTTAGCCGTGTCATGATACATGGCCATCCTGTATGGCTCTGTGTTGAATTGTAAATATAACTATTTTTATGTACATTAATTTAGTTGTTTTCATTTATTTTTGTCATTTTTACTTGTTTTTATTTAATAAATTACTCCTTTTATTGTAAATATCATACTAACTTATTTTATTTTTCAGGAAACAATTAAAAATCTGCTAAAAATTGACAATTCACGCCCGTAACTTCCTTGTCATGCCCGTGACCAGGGCGTGACAATGCAAAAATCGTGAAATCAGCCATTTTCGAGAAGAAAAGCTTAACACGTCCGGGGTCACGCCCGTGTCACCCTACACGGGGCGTGACCCAACCCGTGTCCACCCGCTCGACGATTTTCAGCTCGACATTTTCCGCTCGACGTTCGTCGAGTGTCGACACCAACCAACAAGCCCAGAGTCACGCCCGTGTCCTGGGGCGTGACTTCTCCACCTGGCCGACAAGACCTGCGCGACGACTTTCGGCGCGACCCGCGCCCAGATCCACCTTCTTGACACGCCCAGAGTCACGCCCGTGGCCTAGGGCGTGACCTCTGTGAGACCGACACGTGTCCAACCCGAAGTCCACTCTCCCGTCAAATCGACGGCCGCCATCAGAAATAGTGCTAACACGCCCCCTGATACGCCCGTGTTAGAGGGCGTGTCCCATGAATTTTTCCCTCTAAATAGCCCCTTGCTCTATGTAATCCTGTTCCTTCTTTTGAACCATTTTGTATAGGAGTTATGCTGCTCGGATGAGTCCAAATGCTATGTAAGGGAAATTTCTCCCCTCTCCTTTATTTTCTTAGCTTTGTAATCTTCGTTTTCAGCTTAATAAAAATTTAGATTTTCTCTCTTTTTATGGATTTGGACTTCAACTATGTGGCTACTCTTATGCAATCTTATTTTATTTTTTTTGTTTTAACTTAGTTTTAGTTCTTTTAAAATGGGTGTGTGTGTGTATGAGTTTAGCTTTTTAGTTTTATGTTTTAGTTAATTTTTCTTACTTAGTTTTGTTAACTTAGGTTTTTATAGCTTTCAATTTCATTGTTATAAACCTTTAAAAATGATTTCAAGGTGATTTTCATTTCTTTTAACTTAGATTTTTCTTTTTAGGATGTAAAACTTTTTGGTTCTTTTCGTTTTATTTTCACTTTTTAATAAGTTTTACGGAGTTATAGGAATGATTATATAGTTATTTTAATTTTTCATGCACTTAGTTTTTTATTTTAAACTTTTGCTCTTTTAATTTTTTCGCTCTATTTTTATGCATTTCTACCGCATTTTAGCGGTAGAAATGTATTCGTTTTAATTTTTTGAGCTCTTTCAATTTGCGTTTATTTGCAAACTTTTTCGCTCGTTTAATTTTTATTTTCACTTTTTATGCATTTCTGCCGAATTCTAGCGGTAGAAATGCAGTTGTTTTAATTCTTAAGTAATTGTATTTTTTTTTATTCATTTATGTGTGAGTAAGCATTTATTTCCGCCTACTCATTAAGATTTAAATGGCGCATTGCTTTTATTTCCTTTCCAGTAGAGTGTGTGAGTGTGTTTACTTTATGTTGTGTGTGTGAGTTTTAAATTCAGTAGAGTGCGTGTGTTTTACTTTCATGTCGAGAGAGTGTGTGCGTGTGTTGCATTAATTTTGTCCTACTCGGTTTAGTAGGACCCGCATTTATTTTCTCCTACTCATTTGAGTAGGACTTGCATGTGTGCGTTTTACTGCTTTCATTTCTCCCACCCACGCACTTGCGCCGGGACTCGCAATTTACAGCTTTCTTCAGTCCTACTCGTTCGAGTAGGACTTGCAATTTTCAGCTTTCTTTACTGCTTTCTTTTATCGCTTTCTTTTACTGCTTTCCTTTTCTGCTTTATTTATTGCTTTCCTCGCAAGTCGTCCCCATTCCGATGAGTGGCTAACCGTTCTTAGCCCTCAATATCGAAGAGCATTGAGACAGATAAAATAGCTTAAAATAATTAAAGGTCCTTACTTTCTAATTAATGAAAAGTACTTAAGGTTTTCCCAGGGTTTACGACTCGTAGTACCACATAATCGATGCGTGGGCCCTATTTTCGTAGTCCATACGCTAGCTAGCCGAGAGGCCGTGCGTATGGACCGATCACCCCTTGGTAAATGGAGTTCCGCACTAATCCTCGAGAGAGGAGGCGCGCCAACTCTACCGGATTGGGTTCCCCACCCAATAGCGGGGTTCTTAGCGTAATGCGGGCATTAAGAGGAATCCTTCGTCGGACGAGAGCCCGGTCGAATAGTCTTAATGTTCAGGTGAGCAATAGTCCTAGAGATAGGTGAGCTCATTTTAGTGGAGCCTCCACGGCCAAGTCTCCGCCCTAATTATTTAGAAACTTAGGATCTCTTTTTATTAAAAGAATATTTTAGTTCAAATGTTATTTCGGTGCCATCGAGCTAAGCTCTTCATCGGCTCCACCTTTTTTATGCTTTTATTTTCTGCCTTTTGTTTATATAAATATTATCCCGACAATATAAAATTATCGGTAAAATAATAGTCCCCTCCAGTGAAGTGTAGAAATAATCGAACCGACCCCAAGAACAATACAACCTCGATATTCCACCCGGAATATCCTGTACTACTCACGATAGGTGCACTTGCCTCCTTTCATCAAAACTCGATCACAGCTTTTTATATCCAAAGAAATAAATACGCGCGCCCCGTTTTCTAAATAAAAACCAAATCCGCCTTTCTACTTAAATAAACCGCCCGGGGCTCCGTGTGAATCCTCATCTATTTTTGGAGTTTTAACAGCATTAAGTTTCGGACTTGATGCGAAATATCAATCAAGTTTTTGGCGCCGTTGCCGGGGAAATTCGTGTCGTTATTTTGAACCCTGGAGTTCTATTAATTTTACCTATATATATATATATATATAAATGTATGGTTAACCAACAAAAAAAAAACAAAACAAAACAAATTTACTAATAATAATAATAATAACTTTAAAAAAAAACTTAAAAAACTTATAAAAGTAAAAATTTGAAAAACCTATAAAAGAAAAATTTGAAAAACTTATAAAGCTAAAAATTTGAAAAACCTCTAAAACTAAAAAATTTGAAAAACTTATAAAGCTATAAAATTAAAAAACTTCTAAAATAAAATTTAAAAAAATGAAAAAACTTTTAAAAAAAATTTAATTCTTTTTATGAAAAAAAACATAAAACACTAAAAAAAAATTTAAAACCTAAAAATCAAAAACTTAAAAATAAAATTAAAAACAAACTATTAAAACCCTTAAAACTTAAAACTTAACAAAAACAAATAAAAAAACAAAAAAACTAAAAAACACCCTCAAAACTAAAAAACCTAGCTAAACAAATCAACTAAAAAATATATAAAAAATGTACTTTACAAAAATAAAAAAACAAAACACAAAAAAATAATATTTTTATTTTTATTAAAAATGTATATATTTTGCTTATTTTATTTTCACTTGTTTTGCTTCGGCGCGCTTCTCATTTTTGTGCGCAATATGGGAGCACATTTCTATACACGCTCAAAAGCTAAGACGTTAGCTTCGAGTCACACACAGCTACCCCTACCGCCCGCATCTCTTTTAGCTGAATTTATCTTTTTCGCTTCTATGATATCCTTTTTTGCTTCTTTCTTCTTCTTCTAACAATAAATGCAGGATTTCGACTCGGGCCTCCCCAAACTCGTCTAAGGGAAGCTTCTACCTTCTCTTTTTCTTTTTGTACTTATTATTTTTTGTATATTACCTGTTCCGCATAATTCGATTACTACATTGAGGACAATGTTGGGTTTAAGTATGGGGGTGTTTTCCTATACAACTTTTTTTTTCTGTTCTCATAAAAAATACAAAAAATTTTTTTTTTGCAAAACTTAAAATCTAAAAAAAAAAATTTCCTTGTTTTTTTTAATTAAAAAAAAATCATAAAACACAAAAACTCAAAAAAAAATTTTTTTTTTTTACTTTGTAAATATTTTCTGTAAAAAATCCCCCCCCCCCACTTCTTTTTTTTAAAAACTCGCATTTTGCATACCCACGACGTTCGACTCATCGAACCAACCACCCAAATAAAAGTCTGTTCGCGGGCTGCATTCGAGTTTTTACTTTGTACTTTTTTTGTAAAAATCTCTCTTTCCCCTCTATCTTCTTTATAAATAACATTTATTTCGCTTCTCTTTCTTGTAAATAACTTATCTACAAAAACTAAAAAATCAAAAAAAATTGAAAATCCAAAAACGCTAAAAAGATAAAAATCAAAAATCCTAAAAATATGATAAACAAAAATTAAAAAAAAAACACGATAATCAAAATTCAAAACAAAAATGATAAAAACTCTAAAAATCCCAAAAAATATTTTGTTAAATTATGTAACAAATAAAATCGAATATACCATTTCTTAACCCTTTTTGCTTTTCAAAAATCTAGTTTTGAGTTAATTTATAAGCGAATTTTACTTATTCTTCATTTACTATTCGTTTATTAATTAAAGTTCGATAGATTTAAGTGTCTTGGGTTAAGTTTTAAAGAATTTTTTATGTCTTTTCCTTATAATAGAGAACTTGTTTTTCACCACCACTTCTAATTTTTAAATAGAAGCTCGTTTTCTATGTTAGAAAATAACATCCATGGATTTCAATTATTTCTACTTCATGCTTTTAGAAACATAGGAACGTTCATTTTAAAAATGTTGCTCTCAAAACATTTTTATTAAAATCTAGTTTTCTTTTTTAAAAAAATAAACCCACTTCCATTTTTTTTCATGTCTTACTTGACATGTTTACCCCTACTTTATCCCTTAAAAGATCTTATGTCAATGAGAATAATATTTCATTCCCTAAACATAGACACCCAATATTTAAAAAAGATTATATGTTATGGAGTAAGAGATAGAATTCATTACTCCTACACATATACATTGGGTTATTTATTATTTATGAAGAAAGAAAAAAAATATTATATGTTAGGAAAATAAGATTTCATTTTCCTAATTATTCAAAAGAAAAAAATTGAAGGTTCGAGAAAAAATTACCTTGCCTCTAAATGCAAGCCTTCTTCATAAACCACCAAACCACTTAGCCTATTTCAATGATTCTGGAATTAATTTAAAATTTTTTGAGAGCATAACTTTTAAATTGCATTATTTCCTTTAACTTCTTTTAAGCTAAAGTTTTTTTATATAAATTCAATCCATATTTGTTAAACTAACAAAAATAAATTTTTTGCTTTCAATTTTATTTTATCTAGAAGTATTTTTGAAACTCTTCCTCTATTCATAATCTTTCATAAATTAGGATTTAATTCTTTAACCCTGGATGTTTATTTTGATCTTACTTTTAATTAATTCAAGCGGTAGCTAATCTTAGGATTTCTTTTATTCCTTATAAGTAAATCTCAAACTTTTGCTCTAGAATAACAAAAGCTTAAGTATGGGGGTATTTGATGAATTATAAATATAACTATTTTATGTACATTAATTTAGTTGTTTTCATTTATTTTTGTAATTTTTACTTGTTTTAAACAATAAATTGCTCCTTTTATTGTAAATATCATACAAACTTATTTTATTTTATTTTTCAGGAAACAATTAAAAATCTGCTAAAAATTGACAAGTCACGCCCGTGACTTCCTGGTCACGCCCGTGACCAGGGCGTGACAATGCAAAAACTGTGAAATCAGTAATTTTCGAGAAGAAAAGCTTAACACGCCCGGGGTCACGCCCGTGTCACCCGACACGGGGCGTGACCCATCCCGTGTCCACCCACTCGACGATTTTCAACTCGACATTTTCCGTTCGACATTCGTCGAGTGTCGACACCAACCAACACGCCCAGAGTCACGCCCGTGTCCTGGGGCGTGACTTCTCCACCTGGCCGACAAGACCCGCGTGACGAATTTCTGCGCGACCCGCGCCCAGAACCACCTTCTTGACACGCCCAAAGTCACGCCCGTGACCTAGGGCGTGACCTCCGCGAGACCGACACGTGTCTAGCTCGAAGTCCACTTTCCCGTCAAATCGACGGCCGCCATCAGAAATAGAGCTGACATGCCCCCTGACACGCCTGTGTCAGAGGGCGTGTCCTATGAATGTTTTCCCTATAAATAGCCCCTTGCTGTATGTAATCCTGTTCCTTCTATTGAACCATTTTGTATAGGAGTTATGCTGCTCGGATGAGTCCAAATGCTATGTAAGGGAAATTTCTCCCCCTCTCCTTTATTTTCTTTGCTTTGTAATCTTCGTTTTAGCTTAATAAAATTGTAGATTTTCTCTCTTTTTATGGATTTGGACTTCAACTATGTGGCTACTCTTATGCAATCTTATTTTTTTTTTTTTAACTTAGTTTTAGTTCTTTTAAAATGGGTGTGTGTGTGTGTTTATGAGTTTAGCTTTTTAGTTTTATGTTTTAGTTAATTTTCTTACTTAGTTTTGTTAACTTAGGTTTTTATAGCTTTCAATTTCATTGTTATAAACCCGTAAAAATGATTTCAAGGTGATTTTCATTTATTTTAACTTAGATTTTTCTTTTTAGGATGTAAAACTTTTTCGTTCTTTTCATTTTATTTTCACTTTTTAATCAATTTTACGGAGTTTTAAGAATGATTATATAGTTCTTTTAATTTTTCATCCACTTAGTTTTTCATTTTAAACTTTTGCTCTTTTAATTTTTTCGCCCTTTTTTATGCATTTCTATCGCATTATAGCGGTAGAAATGTATTCGTTTTAATTTTCCGAGCACTTTCAATTTGCGTTTATTTGCAAACATTTTCGCTCGTTTAATTTTTATTTTCACTTTTTATGCATTTCTACCGCATTCTAGCGGTAGAAATGCAGTTGTTTTAATTTTTAGGTAACTGTATTTTTTTTATTCATTTCTGTGTGAGTAAGCATTTATTTCCGCCTACTCGATAAGAGTTAAATGACGCATTGCTTTTATTTCCTTTTCAGTAGAGTATGTGAGTGTGTTTACTTTATGTTGTGTGTGCGAGTTTTAAATTCAGTAGAGTGCGTGTGTTTTACTTTCATGTCGAGAGAGTGTGTGCGTGTGTTGCATTTATTTTGTCCTACTCAGTTTAGTAGGACCCGCATTTATTTTCTCCTACTCATTTGAGTAGGACTTGCGTGTGAGCGTTTTACTGCTTTCATTTCTCCCGCCCACGCACTTGCGCCGGGACTCGCAATTTACAACTTTCTTCATTACTACTCGTTCGAGTAGGACTTGCAATTTTCAGCTTTCTTCACTGCTTTCTTTTATCGCTTTCATTTACTGCTTTCCTTTTCTGCTTTATTTATTGCTTTCCTCGCAAGCCGACCCCATTCCGATGAGTGGCTAACCGTTCTTAGCCCTCGATATCGAAGAGCATTGGGACAGATAAAATTGCTTAAAATAATTAAAGGTCCTTACTTTCTAATTATTTAAAAGTACTTAAGGTTTGCCCAGGGTTTACGACGCGTAGGACCACATAATCAATGTGTGTGCCCTATTTCCGTAGTCCATACGCTAGCTAGCCGAGAGGCCGTGCGTATAGACCGATCACCCCTTGGTAAATGGAGTTCCGCACTAACACTCGAGAGAGGAGGCGCGCCAACTCTACCAGATTGGGTTCCCCACCCAATATCGGGGTTCTTAGCGTAATGCGGAGATTAAGAGGAATCCTTCGTCGGATGAGAGCCCGGTCGAATAGTCTTAATGTTCTGGTGAGCGATATTCCTAGGGATAGGTGAGCTCATTTTAGTGGAGCCTCCACGGCCAAGTCTTCGCCCTAATTATTTAGAAACATAGGATCTCTTTTTATTAAAAGACTATTTTAGTTCAAATGTTATTTCGGTGCCATCGAGCTAAGCTCTTCATCGGCTCCACCTTTTTTATGCTTTTATTTTCTGCCTTTTGTTTATATAAATAATATCCCGACCAGATAAAATTATCGGTAAAATAATAGTCCCCTCCAGGGAAGTGTAGAAATAATCGAACCGACCCCGAGAACAATACGACCTCGATATTCCACCCGGAATATCCTGTATTGCTCACGATAGGTGCACTTGCCTCCTTTCGTTAAAACTCGATCACACCTTTTTATATCCAAATAAATAAATAGGCGCGCCCCGTTTTCTAAATAAAAACCAAATCCGCTTTTCTACTTAAATAAACCGCCCGGGGCGCCGTGTGAATCCTCACCTAGTTTTGGAGAAAAACTGCATTAAGTTTTCAGACTTGATGCAAAATATCAATCACTCAGTATCCATGGATTTGAGATGCCATGATTGTACATGGCTGTCATCATGAAGCCACTTGTCAATAGGAACGGTTGGAATAACCTGAGTCAAGTGATGAAGCAGTCCTTTTGTCTAGGTCACCCAACAAACTGAATGAACCCATTCAACAAAGTTCCTTTTGCCAGAGAGATATAGTGGTAATCCTGAGTTCATCCTGAGGTTCAGTAGCAGAGCAAGCAGCCCGAAGTGGCAGAGATAAAGCACCAGCAGACTCCCCGGAGGCAGTAGTAGAATCCATGAAGCTGCAGGAAGAAGCTAGCCGCAGCGGACAGTGGACAACAATAGAGGGAAACGGCACCAGACAGAACTAGCTGTACGGTCTCGGTATCACTAACCCGCAACCTGAGGACAGAACTAATCACACTGTCTCGGACAGCAGCAGAGGGTTACCAACAAACTCAGGAAAGCAGAGCTGAAAAGAAGAGAGGCCGCACGGTCTCGGCGTCACTACACCAGCGGCAAGAGGCCGCAACCCAGATGCGGAGACCGCAGCGGGTAAAGAGGCCGCAACGTCTAAGAGAGGCAACCCACAACTTGAAGAAAGTGGGCGGAGGAGAAGAAGAAAAGCCGCACAGTCTCGGTGTTAACACACCAGCGACAAGAGATCGCGACCAAGATGTTGAGTCTGCAGCGGGTAGAGAAGCCGCAACTACTAAGATAAGGTCGTGTGGGAAGCCAACAGAGACCAGGAAATACAGCAGTGAGTAGGAAAGCAGTAGTGACTAGGAAAGCAGCAATGACTTAATTAAGAGAGGGAAGCCGCAATAGGATGGAAGGGAAGCTACAACGACTTAAGCAAGGGAAACTACACGAGAAGAATATGTGGTGCTTGCAGCGGTTCAGAAAGCCACAGCGGGTAGAGAAGCCGCAACGACTAAGATAAGGCCGTGCGGGATGCCAACAGAGACCAGGAAATATAGTAGCGAGTAGGAAAGCAGTAGTTACTAGGAAAGCAGCAATGACTTAATTAAGAGAGGGAAGACGCAACAGGAGGGAAGGGAAGCCGCAACGAGTTAACCAAGGGAGACTACACGAGAGGAAGATGTGGTGCTTGCAGCGGTTCAGAAAGCCGCAGCGTGAAGAAGAGGTCGCCTACATGAGAAACAATAGCGTAAAGGGAGCCTATTCGCAGCGGGAAGAGCCCGCAACACAAGAAGAGAGGTCGCAGCAGGTAGGGAAGCAACTACGGGAAGTGGAGCCGGAGAGACTTAAGCAAAGCAGACTGCACGATCACGATGAGCACACCAGCGGAACAGGAAAATGCCGTGACGAAGATGCGGTGCAAGAAGGCAGGAAGAAAAGGTGGATAGGGAAGCCGCAAGAAGACATGAGGAGACCGCCTGGTTAGGGGAACAAGAGGGCCCACTGACCGAGAGGTCTATAAAAGGGAGGGGAGTCGGGAATAAGAAGTGGAAACCCTGATAGAGTAAGAGAAGAGGATAGAAAAAACTAACCGTACTGGAAGACGTGGTTAGAAACCAGAGGAGGCCACCCGGTTAATAAGGAGGACCCGACGGACAGAAACAGACAGGTTGGACCGTATCGCTTTGATACCATGTAGAAAATGGAAGCAAAGAACCATGTAGGCTATATTTCTTGTATAAACTTTAAGTATGAGTACAAATATATAGGTAGAGAGGAAGAAGGAAATCCCAGGAATACAATGTGGGACTAAAGCTAAGACAAATTTGGGCTCATAAATGGGCCATAATTACAATGAGCTTTTACATAATTTTTACTATCTTCTAACACTTACTTAGAAAATATTGACGGAGGACCAGCTTCTCTTTTCTTTTATCGATTGTTTAGGCCTTTTTCTTGCTGCAGTGTCTTTATCATCTTTGCACTTAGATCCATGCTCTTTGATATTTATAAAAGCTGAGAATAAGAAGGCTTAATATTTATTATTCTCATAAAATAAGCTTTTCACATATTACATTAAACAAAGGTGTCTCCTTTTATAGAAAGAGAAAGAGAGCTAACTGTAAACTAAAGTGTTGGGTACATTGAAAAATGTGTACCAGATTTGGAGAAGCCTCGCCTAACTCAATGATATGCATCAAGTTGTATTCGATGTTGTGTTGAGTTATCATGTGCAGGTTAAGTAAATGAAAGAAACATTTTCTAAGTACAAGTATCGACACTTGGGAATGGCTGTGTCGACACCAAGGGCCAGATTGTGTCAACACCCAGAATTTGTGTTGACACACAGAAAATCTGTCGACAACGCTGTGTCAACACCAAGGGCCAGATTGTGTCGACATCATCAGGATCTGTGTCGACACATAGAGAAGCTGTCGACACATTCCAGAATTCTGTCGACAACGACTGTATCTATACACACCAGAATTCTGTCGACACAAACTTTGTCAAGACAAGGAGTGTTTGTGTCGACACACAGGACTTGTGTCGACACATTCCACAGAAGCTGTGTCGAGAAGTAAAAGTGAAGCTGTGTCGACAACAACAAGACTTGTGTCGACACATGGACTATGTGTGTTGACACATGTGAAGTATTCACTCGACATTCTCTGCTGCTGAGTCAAAGTCCAATGAGGCTGAAGTAATACAACTAGAGACTTGACAGCTGTCATTACTGACATTGCTGTCACATCTGTCAGAGGTGTCAGAAGACTGTTTGAAACCGGAACAGCCGGTTACCATGGATGAAGCCTATATATAGATATGCTCACTCAACAATTGCAACAACATACAGAACCGAGAAAAGTTAATCAAGCTAATCAATTATAATCTCTGAAGGATTGAGAATCCAGAAGGACAGAAAGAAGAAATAGTCAACAGATTGTAGAGAGAGAAAAACAAGAAGGAGAGAAGTTCTCATCCAGTAAAGGCAGATCCTGAACAGTCTGCCTGAAGGATTCAGATCAAGTTTGAAGAAGAATTCAGATTAATTTCTGAAGGAATCTGATTGAAGATCAACTCCAACATCAAGAAGATCAACCTTACTTTGTTCAGATTCAAGAAACATTGAAGAAAGCTAATACGCGTTGATCCTTAAGTAATCAGTTCTATCAAGAACTGATCAAGAAGCCTTCAATAATTTTTGTAGGATCTATAAAAGATCTTAGTGTAGGAGATTTACTTCTCTGAGTTATAAACCTAAATTATAATGGCTGAGGTAGGGCTGAGTGCCTGAGGTAGGGGAATCTGTTCCCTGAGTTGTAGGCCTGTGAAAGAGGCTGAGGTAGGGCTTTTGCCTGAGTTGTATCTGTGGGGTGTCACTATGAGTTGTAGGCCTATGGAAGAGGCCGAGGTAGGGCTTGTGCCTGAGTTGTAGGAGTGTGGATTCACTTTGAGTTGTAGGAACTAGTCTTGATTCTGAGCTGTAAGATCTGTGGATCTGAGAAGAAGGAAGGAAGTTAGGCCGAATCTAGTACACTGCTAGATAGGCGAAGGGGGAAAGTGGATGTACCCATCATTTGGGGAACCACTATAAGTCTGGTGTGCAATCTGTCAATGCTATGTGTATGTGAATGTTGTGCTGTGTTTTCTGCTAAGTAAATTGCTAAATTAGATAGAATTATCTGCCTAAGTCAGAAAAAGAATTGAACCTATTCACCCCCCTCTATGTGTTTAGAACATCTTGAAACCAATTCTTTCAAGTGATATCAAAGGGAGGTTGCTCAAAGAATAGACTTAACAATCTGAGTAGATCTCCAAGGCAGAAATCTATTAGGCAAAATGGGTTCCATTGAGAATCATAAGGAGTTTTGTTCCATGAAGTTACCTATATGCAGGAAAGAGATTTTTGGCATATGGAAAGAAAGAATAAGACTGTTTATGGAAGCTTCAGATCCAAGAATCTATATGATAGTCAAAGAAGGGCTATTCATCCCAATGAAAGTTTCAGTTCTTGATGCAAATCTCAGGACACCAAAGGAGTATTCTGAAATAACAAAGGATGAGATCATCTTGTATACTATGGATAAGAGAGCACATAATATAATAGTCAGTGCTATAGATGATTCAACTTTCCAAAATCCGATTCACTACAAGACCTCCAAAGAAATGTGGGACACCCTTATTGTCTATATGGAGGGTTCAGAAGAAGTGAGAGAAGACAGAAAGTCTTTGCGGAATCAGGAGTATGAAAGTTTTAGGCAATCTAAGACAGACAACATAACTTAATGTTACAAGAAGTTCTTCAGAATAGTTAATGAACTGATGTCATATGTAAGAGTATTCAGCACATATGAGTTAAATGATAAGTTTCTGATATCATTAACTAAGGACTGAGACATCAAGAAATGTGCCATTAGGGAAGTGGCCAGACTAGCAGAAATCTCACCTCCAACATTATTTGACAAACTGCTTTCATATGAAATGCAGCTGATGGTCAGAAAGGAGGAGGAGATAAGTAATAAAGTTGATTACAGAGATAAGTCAGTGGCTTTCAAGACTGAAGCTATAAGAAGGGATATGAGGATGTCTCCATCTCCTCCTAGGAAAGCTACAGAAGTAGTTTCAGAAGGTTCTGACAGTAACACATCAGATAGTCCAAATTCTGATGAAGACTTAGCTGCTTTCTCAAAACAATTTCAAAGGTTCTTGAAGAAGAAACAATGGAGATCCACGCCATCCTCCTCACAATCCAAGGATGACTACTATCAGAAAAAGAAATCCTCTAGGAAGGACAGGTATGGCTCTAAACCTAGTAAATCATCTTCAACTAAGATTGTTTGCTATTATTGCAACAGGCCTGGACATGTGGTAGCTGATTGTCCTGACAAAAGGAAAGAATCTAATGATAAGAAGAAACTAAAAAACAAGAGGAAGAAGGAGAAATCCTTTGTTGCAAAGAAGCAAAAAAAGCTGGTCAGATTCTTCATCATCAGATTCTGAGGCTGAAGCTGAAGCTGAAGCATACATAGGACTATTGGCAACTGAAGATGATACAGAAGAGGCTGAGTTCTTGAAATTGCTGGACTCAGTATATGAAATTGAAGAACATTATTGTAAAGGTATGATGGCCTTGATAGAAGAAGATCAGTGCCAGGATCATCCTGGACCTAGTAAGGTAAACAATTCTTCAATAGTTTTTGATTACTATACTGGTTCAGAATCAGAAGCATCTACATCAAGAGATGTGGATGAATCTGAATCTGAAGGATATGTTCATCAACTTATTGATGAATGTGGTGATCTGCCGCAAGCACTTAAGAAGTGCAGAATCCTTAATAAAGCACAGGCCAAGGAAATTGCTGCTTTTAAGCAGGCTGCATTAGATTCAGAAAAAATACTGGATCTAAAGATGAATGAAGTAGCCAAACTGAAAAACATCACTGTTATTCAGATGGGTACTATTACATTCAAGAATGATCAAATTAAAAGTCTAGAAGTCAAACTTCAGAAGGAAAAGGATCTGGTGGCCAAATTCTCTAAGCCAAAATTAGTCTTACCTTTAATTGATGACTTTATTCCCAAAAAGGGTAAGACAGGATTGTGCTTTGAGAGAAATGCAAGGGCTGCCAATTCCAAAAGAAAAGGTAAAGCCCCAGTACAGGCTCTAGCCTTCAAACCCCCCATTTCCTTCAGAAAAGTGTGGCAGCCAACTAATAGATATGATCATGATATCATGCATGGTTATGGTAAGCTTGATATTCTGAATGATAAGGGTGTAGCTCCAGCACTCAAGCAAAGAACCACTGTACCAACAGTGTTAAGAATAGCTGACAGCAATACTGTTAAAACTGTACCTAAAAAGAGGTATAATAGATATGATTGTTGGTGCTGTGGTAAGATAGGGCATTATGCCATGGATTGCTGGCACAACACCAGTGTCAGGAAGAATACCAGCTTACCTGCGAGGAAGGCTACTGGTAAGAATATCAAGTTTCAACCTAACTTGAACCTAGAACCCAATAAACTTTGGGGTTCTAAGGTAAATTAATTTTATTTGCTGCAGGTGGGTCCAAGTTACCATACCATATATATGGTACTTGGACAGTGGATGTTTCAGGCACATGACTGGAACAAGAAGAATGTTAAAGAACTATACTCCCATAGAGAATGGACCCAAAGTGATCTTTGGTGGGTCAGAAAAAGGGGTCATTAAAGAGTTTGGTAACATTTCTTCTAGTTCTATAACAATCACTCAAGTGGATTATGTAAAAGTTTTGAAACATAACTTGATAAGCATAAGTCAGCTGAGTGATCTTGGGTATGACACTTCATTTATTAAGAATGGGTGTCAGATCAAAAGGATAAGTGATCAGAAGGTGATCTTGTCTGGTTATAGAAAAGGGAATGTTTATTATTTAAATTTTGATTATGAAAAGATGAACTCCCCAGTATGTTTAGTTGTAGATGTGAAAGCATCTATGTTTCCAATGGCACAAGAGGCTAGCTCATCTGAACTATAAGACTATAGGCCAGCTCTATAGTTTAAAGTTAGTGAGGAATGATCCTCACACTACTAAAAAACAGGCTTTCAGCCATGGCAGATTGCCGTGGCTTAAAGTCAAAAACCGTGGCTAATACTTTTTAGCCACGGCGTACCCACAACAAATGGGCGTGGGCAATGCGAGCGTGGCTAATAGTATTAGCCACGCTAAATTCGTGGCAAAAAGAGTTTTAGCCACGAATTTTAGCCACGGTTTAGAATCGTGGCTAAAGGGTCTCTTTTCATCGATTATTAGCCACGGTCCCATTGTTGTCGCTAAAGCTCCTTATTTGCCACGGTTGAATTTCCGTGTCTAAAGGGGTTGTAACAAATGAAAAAGATTCTGCCATCGCTGGCCGCCGCCTGCCGCCGCCGGCCGCCGCTCGCGAGCCCAGATAATTCAAACATTCATTGCGGAATGTGCTATATAAACCCGAAATTTTTATTGAAATTGGCGGTGTTGGACTAAAAATGCCACGACTTTTTGTCACGGTTCAGGCTTCCGTGGCTAATACTAGCTTATTAGCCACGGAGTAGGCAAACCGTGGCAAAAAGTGTTTTTTTGCCACGGTTCAGTCATCCGTGGCTAATACTAACGTATTTGCCACGATTCAAGTGTCGTGGCTAATACTTATTATTAGCAACGTTTTTTTGCCGTGGCACAAAAAACCGTGGCTAAAAGTCATTTTTCTAGTAGTGTCAATTTAAGTGCATAAAAGAGGGTATATGTTCAGCTTGTCAAAAAGGCAAGCAGACCAAATCCTCTTTTCATAGTCTTGATACCAAAGACTCTGTGAGGTGTTTGTACCTTTTGCATATGGATCTATTTGGTCCTATACCAGTTCATATTCTTGGTAGGAAAGTCCATACTTTTGTGGTAGTAGATGACTATTCTAGATTTACATGGGTTTTCTTTTTGAGGCAGAAATATGAAAGCCCTACTGTCTTTCATAACTTTATTAAACAAATTCAGAATTAATTTAACAATTTAGTGGTCAAAATCAGAAGTGACCATGGAACTGAATTTCAGTCTGATTGTATGACAAGGTTTTGTGAAGAACTAGAGATTCATTAGGAATTCTCCTCACCTAGAACACCTCAGCAAAATGGAATTGCTGAAAGAAAGAATAGAACTCTTATTGAGGCTGGTAGAACTCTACTAAGTGACACTTCACTCCCAGAATATTTCTGGGCTGAGGCAGTAAATACTGTTTGTCATGTTCTCAATAGGGCATCTATAAGTAAGAACCACAAAAAGACTCCCTATAAGATTATGAAGGGCAGAAAACCAAACATATCCTACTTTAGGATCTTTGGTAGCAAGTGTTATGTGCTTAATACTGGCAAGTCTCACCTAACTAAGTTTTCTACCAAATCCCAAGATGATATATTTGTTGGGTACAGCAATAACAGTAAGGTATATAGGGTCTACAACTTGACTACACAAGTTGTAGAAGAATCCGTTCATATAGTGTTTGATGAATCTAAGCTGATTAACTGTGAGTTGTCTAGCAATTCTTGTAGCTCAACAGGTTTAAAAGAAAAGTTGGACATGCTGACCATTAATGAAGACGAAACTGCAATGCAGGATGTGGAAAATGATGGTTGCTGTCTAGGGGGAGTACAAGGTCCATAAGCTGACATTGAAGACAAAGAAGTTCAGCATGGTGGAGAAATTGAAGAAGTTCAAATTGCTGATAGAATACCTCCAGCAATAAGGAATCTAAAGGATCATCCAGCACACCAAATCATTGGCGATCCTAGACATGGTGTGCAAACAAGAAGCAAACACATGAACACAGTGCTTTGCTCAAGTTTCCTATCACAGTTGGAACCAAAGAGATTTGAAGAAGCCATACAAAACTCCAACTGGATTGATGTAATGCAGGAGGAGCTGAATCAATTCAGAAGGTGTAAAGTATGGGAGCTGGTTCCAAAACAAAAGAATCATAACATTATTGAGACAAAGTGGATCTACAGGAACAAACTAGATGAAAATGACATCATAGTGAGGAACAAAGCAAGACTGGTTGCCAAAGGTTATAGACAGGAAGAGGGCATTGACTTTGATCAGACTTTTGCCCAAGTGGCAAGGTTGGAACCAATAAGGCTATTCCTTGCCTTTGCTGCTTTCCAAGGTTTCAAAGTATACCAAATGGATGTCAAGTCAGCTTTCCTAAATGGTAATTTGAAAGAAGAAGTCTATGTTGTACAGCCCTTAGGTTTTGTTGATCCACTTTATCCTGATTATGTTTATAGACTTAAGAAAGCCTTATATGGTTTGAAACAAGCCCCTAGGGCTTGGTATAAAACATTGTATACTTTCCTCATTGAAAATAAATTTTCAAGGGGAAAAATAGACAAGACTCTATTCCTTAGGGAGTCAAAGGGCAAGATGATTCTAGTACAGATTTATGTTGATGTCATAATCTTTGGATCTACAGCAAATAACCTTTGTAGGAAGTTTGCAAAACTTATGCAAGGGAAGTTTTAGATGAGCAGTATGGGTAAGGTCAATTTCTTCTTGGGACTTCAAGTAAGACAGACTGATGATGGCTTGTCCATATCATAGTCTAAGTTCACCAAGGAGTTAATTAAGAAATATGGTATGGAGTCATCCACCAGCATGAGAACTCTAATGGGGACAAGTATGCATTTAGGCAAAGATGATGCAGGAAAACCTGTAGATGAGTCTTTGTATAGAGGGATAATTGGCTCCCTTCTATACTTAACTGCCAGTAGACCAGACATTATATATGTTACATGTGTCTGTGATAGGTACCAAGAAAGCCCTAAAGAATCTCATTATACTGCAGTTAAAAGAATATTGAGATATCTTAAGGGCTAACCTAATCTTGGTCTTTGGTACCCTAAGAATAGAGACTTTCTACTGACTGGTTTTTCAGATGCAGACTTTGCAGGTTGCAAAGAAGATAGAAAGAGCAACACTGGCACATGTCAGTTTCTAGGTGGTAGATTGGTGTCATGGAGCAGTAAGAAGCAAACAAGTGTGTCAATTTCCACTGCAGAGTCTGAGTATATTGCTGCAGTCAGCTGCTGTGCTCAGCTTTTATGGATCCAACATCAACTTGAAGACTATGGTCTCAAGGTTAGTAGAACTCCACTATTCTGTGATTCTACAAGTGCTATTTCTATTGCTAAAAACCCTGTATCACATAGCAGAACAAAACATATAGAAATTAGATTTCACTTCATTAGAGAGAATGTTGAAAAATAAGATATTTGTTTGAAATTTGTCACCACAAATAATCAAATTGCTGACATGTTTACTAAACCACTAGATGAAACTAAATTCAATTATTTCAAAATTGAATTAGGCATGTTAAACCTAGAGTAACTTGGTAAATCTGACTAAGTAATTCAATGTCGACATATAGTAGTTAATGTTGACACAAAAGGAAATCTGTGTCAACATATAGTAGTTTGTGTCGACACATAAGGAAAGTTGTGTCGACACAACAAAATAGTGGTGAGATAGTGGTGTCGACACTCAGAGTTTGGTGTAGACACACAGATATTAGAGTCTACTATTAAGTAGTCTGTGTCGACACATCGCAAACTGTATCGACACATAGTGTTGTCTGACTTTGTCGAGACGATAGAAGTCTGTGTCGACACAATCTCTGCAGTGTCGACACATTAAGTATCTATTACCCCGCCTTTTGAACTTCTGTGTTGACAAACATATAAATAGGTCACAGAACAACTTTGTCGACTACGCTCTCAACATTTTCGAGACCAAATCCTTGAGTCGACAAACCTTCATCTCACTTTTCCTCAAATTTCTCATCACCAATGGCGCCAAAGTTAGAGAACAACATCAACGAAGGCTATGCGTTAGTTCGCAATGCTTTTGAGAGTGCAGCGACTGAGATTAGACATGTGATAACCCTAATCCAAGAAAATGGTTTAGAATATCTAGTTTCAGAACCTACCAAGATCTAGAAGACGGAGGTTCTTGAATTCTATAGAAAAGCAACCTTGGATTCAACTGGATTGAAGATTAGGTCATCAATTCAAGGAAGCATGGTGAAACTTGCCCAAAAGAGTCTAAGGAAGACACTCCAATTGCCCAGGACTCAGGAAGATGATGAAGTCACATCTTCGATGACAAAAGAAGCTCTTCAATGGTGTGGCCTGGATCCAACCACTAAGATTGAATCATCAATGCAGAGGAAAGGGATGAACTCACAAGGAAAGTTTCTCTCATAGATTATGGGAAAAGTAATTCTCTGCAAACTAGGAGGACATGATAGGATCTCAGTGTTGAAACCGTAAAATGGTCTCCTGTGGAGTTCACCGTCGGGGAAGTGGTGGTCGCGCGCCTACTTCACTCCTGCAAGCAAAACAACAAAAGAAGCAAGGGGAACCGACCCAAGGGCTTGGCGGGGAGGACCCACCACACACCCGGAAGATCTGAGAGCGCTTCCCCTCCTTAGCCAGAAGCCGAGCTAAGGTACCCTCAGAAAGCACTTGAAAACTGGAGCAGGAAAGCACAGGAAGCATGCTTTCTGGTGTACCCCTTGGGTCCTATTTATATTTTTCAGGATATGAACTGCCAATAACCAAACTATACTGACCTGAAGTTACCAAAAAACCCTTGGATGGGTCTGCCAACAGCCAAACTCCGCTGTTTTGAAGGGCTATAAGCAGACCAGCAGGGGTAAAACAGTAAAAAGTACCTCATGTATCCAGGAGAGCTGGGGAGCGTGATCACCTCGACAGGTCCTGCTCGCCAGCTGTTGCCGAGCTCCGTTGCAAGGGAGCGAGCTGGGACGACGAGCTCTCCCGTTCGTCAGCCTCCATTAGTCGACCTCTGCTCGACGATTCTTGGACTAGCCCGGCGAATGCCGAGCTCGGGGTCGACGAATGCTGATCTCCGGTCGACGAATGGCGATCTCCGGTCGACGAATGCCGATCTGCGGTCGATGACTGCCGAGCTCGGGCTCGACTTCTCTACTGCCGAGCTCGCCCACTATCGTCAACCCGATCTGTCTAGTTCCTGGCGACCTTGCTCGCCGGACACGGGGTTGTACATAATCCCCGTTCTTTTTGAGCTTGGTAAAGCTCGGAAAGAAACATCCAATCCCAAGTGTTCGGCGAGCGCGGGGTGGTGAGTTGGAGGGAAACTTTGGGTGGGGTCCACCTGCGGCTATATATATGCACCTGCTTACCTGCCTGTCTCTTGCCATTCCCTTTGCTCTAACCCTGCCAAGATGCCGCTCCCCAAGGAGATTCAATAGCATCTAGACCGAGCTCGCCAGTCTTCTGCAGCTCGTGTAGCCTCCCTGACGGCGGTCCCTGCCGCTGTGCCGCATGGTGGCTCTGCCGAGCCCAGCCCCAAGAAGATGAAACCATTCCCTCAGGCGGCCGAGCCCATCTACAACGACCTGAGGGCCACCTTGGAGCACGTGACTGGCTCCTCCACTCTGCGTGCCTCTGAAAGCGGGAAGAACGTTATCGAGGTCTGCGACGGCCCAGACCACCGCCCTGATGGCGCAGAAGACATCGCGCCTTGAGACGCCACCCCGCGAGCCAAGACCACTCTTGGGGACTCGCGGTTCATGACTCCGGAAAACCATCACTGGGAGATGTCCCCTCCCTTTGGGACCTTAGGGCTGAGCTCGCAGAGGCCGAGCTCGCCGGTGAGCGCCCCCTCTCCTCGGCAAACTGACGTGGCCGCGGGGGCGGGTCTGGGAACCATCCCCACCCCGGGATTCGAGCTTCTCTCACCGGGGACTCGCCGCCCGGGTCGCGGGAAGGATCTGGGGTTCATTCCGCCCCGCATCTCCTTTAAGTTGCCGAGCTCGTCAGGTCGATTTTGGTTGGATTCTTGTCACATGCACTTTTCCCGCATTCCACGTTTTGCTGACATTTGTCTCCACAGTTCCCCCCAGCAAATCCGCTGCCGAGGAGTCTTCGGGGTAGCCCACTGCTCTCCCCTCCCTTCCGCAAGCTCGCTGGACTCTTACCTGGGCCCTGAACTGGATCAAGGTAAGCTGACGAGGAGGGAGGTCAAGATTCTCAAGAAGCTGGTGTGCGGGCTGCGCGAGGTGCAGGGTGTCAACTAGACGCTACAACGCGACTATGCCGTCTCGCCGACGAGGTGCGAAGCGGCCAGGCTGGCGAGCAGATGTCCCCCTCCCGGCTTCTGCATGAGATAGATGATCGACTCTCAGTGGAGCAGAGGAATTCGGGGAGGATCCGCGAGCTGCTCCGCGCGCTGCAGTCTGGGGGGGGGGAGCCGTGAGGCCGGGGTAGGTAAGAGGGCGGCTCCTTTGCCGAGCCGACCGGTACTCGCATGCTGATGCTCCCCCTGCTCGCGCGCCCTGCTTTATTATTCCTGAACTTGGTCTCTGTAATAAGTAGTTTTACAATATTCTTGGACATGCATTATTCAAATAATATATTGCGATGTTTGACTTAGCCTTGGTTGGGACGCGTCGGAAGTCGGCGAGCTGGGGTTGCGAGTTGGGGTGGCGAGCTGGGGCGGCGAGTTGAGCCGATTGGATGGCCTGAACCCAGATTTCTTTTCCTATAAATAGCCCCCCCCCCCACCAACGCCCGTACTGTGCTTTTATTGCTTTATTTTTCTCTCATCCTACGCTTTTCCCCTTTTCTGCCCGCGCTCTGCTTCTTCCTCTGCGAACATGGGCAAGGCCAACCCTGATGCTGACGGCCGCTCCAAGTGCGCGTAACACTTCACCGACTATTGCTTCTTCGAGGTGTATACTAGCGAGGAGGAGCTCGCGGAGTTCAAGGCTGAGTATGTGCCGCCGAGCTTCGAGGCGCGCATGCCGAGGCAGGGGGAGGCCATCAACACCTTCTACGAGGATGAGCTCGCCCTCCCCATCTCGCATTTCGAGGTGACGTTGTGCCTCCCCCTCTGGCTGGAGATCCGGCAATTTATGAAGTACTATGGAGCAGTACCCGCACATTTAAACTCCAACGCCATCGCGATGATGGTGGCGTTTGCGAGCTACGTCCGGCGGGAGAGGATTGAGTTCTACCTAACAGTGTTCAGGAAGTTCTTTTCTTACAAGGCTGCGCCGGATGGGGTAGCCTACTTCGGCGGCTCGCTGATCAAGGTTCGCGAGATCGTGAACAAGCACCCTAACTGGATGACCAGGATCGCCTTCATCAATGGCGACCTCGGCAACATCCCGTACTCGCCACAGCAAAAAGGCGAGGAGGTCTACTGCCCCCCTGCTGTGTCCGGCAACGACGCCGACCTCCACAAATACTTCCTCCACAAGGAATTCGAGGTCACCTTCCTGTGAAGGGGGCTCGACTCGCTTCTCCCCGTCCTACCCGATGAAGGTATTGTTCTCCCCACCTTGCCGAGCTCACCCGATTGCCGAGCTGCCATATTGCTGCTGCAATTTTTCTAAATTTTCCAAGTATTTTCTTGCACGGGAGAGGATAATTCCCGTGAACCCGCCATTTGCGGACTTGGGGTCGCACCCGGACCACCTTGCTCGCGAGAAGGCGGCGACGGCAGCCTGCCGAGATGAGACGGACCTCTCCCAGCCCACTTCCAGTAAGAGGCGGCCTGATGATGCGGGGTCGAACCCGCCACACCGCCAGCCATTAACAAAGAAGATGAAGAAGGCCGTACTCGCTCTGCGGGGAAAACACCATAGACATCAATCCAGCCCCAAATACATAAGCTCGTGTGAGACCCCCCCTCCCCCCCCCCCCCCCGACGCGTCGCCGGAGAGCCTGCTGAAGGAGATCACCAGCAAAAGCCGGAAGGTGCGAGGCTCCTTCTTCTATGGCGGCGATCTCACCACCTCCTTTGGTGAAGAGGGCAGCTCGCAAGCACGGGGCGCCGAAACAACACCCCCTCTTCAATTTCGGTGGGCGATGGATGGACTCTGCGGGGGAGCCCATGGTGTAGTGGGATGAGCTGGCCCATCGGGTCTCCATCTCCACCCTGCATCCATCCTGGCATGACCGCGAGCCCGCCACTGGCCATGCTTACGCCCTCGGCTTCGGCCTCTATGGCCGCAAGGATGTCGAGGCCTACAAGAATATGACCCTCCGGCAGCTCGGCCATGACGGTCTGCAGGCCCACCTGCGGACCATGGAGCTCCACCACATGCTGACCTGCCGCAGCTTTGCCCTCAGCAATCAACTCCTAAAAGCCGAGCAGGCCCGCGATGTTGCCAAGGACAAGGCCACCGACCAAGCAAGGCTGCTCGGCATCGTCGAGGGTCTCCTCACCCAGGCCGCCGGCGGGTTGGTGAGTATCAGGCCCCTTCCCTCTTTTTACTTGAAATATTTTGCACTGCTAACGAACTTCTCTCTTGCATCGGGATGCCAAAGCTACCGGGGAGCTTCGGGCTCGCAAAGCCGAGCAGGAGGAGGAGATCGGCCAGTTGCGCGCCCGGCTTGCCGAGCTAGAGGGCGTGAATGCGAGGCTGAAGGAGGAGAATCAGAACTTCAGCCGCGAGGCCCGCTTTCAGCCGGAGATCTTCTTCCCGGCAGGCGACGTCGACCCTACCCTCCTATATAAGAGGCCACGGGTCTTTTGCGAGGCCGACCTCACCGAGAGGTTACAGATCAACTCCATCCAAGCGGCCGAGTGCACACTCCAAATGATGAAGGACACGAGGGTGCTGGTGCAGGTGTGTGAGGAGATATCCGCCAGGGACCTGATGCCGAGCTTGTTCCCAGCGACGCCGCCCAGTGAAAAAGAGGACAGCCTGGACGCGATGTTTGGGAACGGCTTCCTGGATCAATCAGGCGAAGGGGAGGACCGGTACGGCGGGGGGGGGGGGGGGGGGGGGGGTGGGGGGTGGGGGCGAGGCCTGAATTTGTATATTCTTCTTCTTCTCTTTTTTTGTTTACTTGCCGAGGCGAGCCCCTGTAAACAACTATATTTAATGAAAAAAGATTTTTGGTCATACCCGTGCCATTTGTTTTTCTCTTTTTTGTTGTGTTCTGCATATCCGCGAGTACTTCCCGAGGCGACTTCGCATAGATAGGTGCTGCGAGTAGGATAATCATCAATACGCGCCCGCGAGTGTGTACCTTGAGTGCTTGCCAATTCCCGGGTGCTTCGCCGCAGCTCGCTCGCGAGCTGTCCTTGACCTTCATCAAAAACTCAAACTCACCGATTTTTTCTAAGTAAAATAAGGCGGGGGCGGGGCCTCTCACCGGGATCGGCCTCCCCCTAGCGAGGTCCCAGGGTATGTCCTGCCAATTCTCGGGATTCGCCCCGGCTTGCTTGCGATCTGTCCGTCATCTCATCGATGTGAGACCAACCTTTCTAAATCTTCCCAAGTAAAACATAGTGGGGGGACGAGGTGGCCCGGCGGGACCCGCCTCCTCTTGATGAGGCCCAAGGCTCTAGCTTGTCGATCTTCTGCCGAGCCCGAGCTGGTTCAGCGATCTCGAACTCGCCCATGCCGAGCTCTCCTCTCTTGGATAGGCCAGGTTTGTTTGGCACTACCTGGGGGGGGAGGAATTCTTTGGGTGACCTTCAACCCGTCAGCTTGGTGAGAGCCTGACTGCGGTATCTGTTCGTGGCCTAAGGATGACATCGAGTGACTTCCAGCACTGCTAGCTAGCTGAGAGCCTAACAACGGGATCTGCTCGGGGTCCAATACTAATACCATCAAGTGACTTCCAGCCCTGCTAGCTAGGTGAGAGCCTCACAGCGGGATCTGCTCGAGGCCAAAGGATGGCACCGAGTGACTTCCAGCCCTACCAGCTAGGTGAGAGCCTGACAACGGGATCTGCTCGGGGTCCACTACTAATACCATCGAGTGACTTCCAGCCCTGCTAGCTAGGTGAGAGCCTGACAGCGGCATCTGCTTGAGGCCCAAGGATGACGCCGAGTGACTTCCAGCCCTGCCAGCTAGGTGAGAGCCTGACAGCGGCATTTGCTCGGGGTCCACTACTAACACCATCGAGTGACTTCTAGCCCTGCCAGCTAGGTGAGAGCCTGACAGCGAGATCTGCTCGAGGCCAAGGATGACACCGAGTGACTTCCAGCCCTGCCAGCTAGGTGTGAGCCTGACAGCGGGATCTGCTCGGGGTCCACTACTAACACCATCGAGTGACTTCCAGCCCTGCCAGCTAGGTGAGAGCCTGACAGTGGGATCTTCTTGAGGCCAAGGATGACACCGAGTGACTTCCAGCCCTGCCAGCTAGGTGAGAGCCTGACAGAAGGATCTGCTCGGGGTCTACTACTAACACCATCGAGTGACTTCCAGCCCTGCCAGCTAGGTGAGAGCCTGAAAGCGGGATCTGCTTGAGGGCAAGGTTGACACCGAGTGACTTCCAGCCCTTCCAACTAGGTGAGAGCCTAACATCGGGATCTGCTCGGGGTCCACTACTAACACCATCGAGTGACTTCCAGCCCTGCCAGCTAGGTGAGAGCCTGACATCGGGATCTGCTCGAGGGCAAGGATGACACCGAGTGACTTCCAGCCCTGCCAGCTAGGTGAGAGCCTGACAGCGGGATCTGCTCGGGGTCCACTACTAACACCATCGAGTGACTTCCAGCCCTGCCAGCTAGGTGAGAGCCTGACAGCGGGATCTGCTCGAGGACAAGGATGACACCGAGTGACTTCCAGCCCTGCCAGCTAGGTGAGAGCCTGACAACGGGATCTGCTCGGGGTCCACTACTAACACCATCGAGTGACTTCCAACCCTGCCAGCTAGGTGAGAGCCTGACAGCGGGATCTGCTCGAGGCCAAGGATAACACCGAGAGACTCCCAGCCCTGCCAGCTAGGTGAGAGCCTAACATCGGGATCTTCTCTGGGTCCACTACTAACACCATCGAGTGACTTCCTTCCCTGCCAGCTAGGTGAGAGCCTGACAGGGGGATCTGCTCGAGACCAAGGATGACACCGAGTGACTTCCAGCCCTGCCAGCTAGGTGAGAGCCTGACAGCGGGATCTGCTCGGGGTCCACTACTAACACCATCGAGTGACTTCCAGCCCTACCAGCTAGGTTAGAGCCTGAGAGCGGGATCTGCTCGAGGCCAAGGATGACACCGAGTGACTTCCAGCCCTGCCAGCTAGGTGAGAGCCTGACAGCGGGATCTGATCGGGGTCCAAGTTCACTTCACTCCTTCATGCGAACTCATAGCGACAATATTGGCATATTAAATAATTTTCATTAAAAATCAAGGCACAACTTACAAGCTTCAAGGAAAAAAGCGTTTTAAGTCGTCACCACTCCAAGTGAGACTTAGGGTCTCGCCCTCCACATTTTTGAGCCGATACCCCCTGATCTCAATGCCTCTTTTACAATAAATGGGCCTTCCCAGCTGGGGTTGAGCTTCCCCACGGTTGCTGATCTCCCTGCTGCATCCACCTTCCTCAACACCAAGTCCCCCTCCACAAATTGTTTGACTCTGATGTGCTTGTCGAAGTACTTGGCCATCCGTCTCTCCACCTCTTCCTACCGGAGGGCCGAAAGATCCCATAGTTCTTCCACCATGTCGAGGGAGAGCCGCAGCTCCTCCTCGTTATCAGCTTGCCATTCTACTCTACCTTCATTGGTCGCGACAACTCGAGGTGTTTGGACTTCAAACTCTACGGGGAGCACCGCCTCGCACCCATGAGAGAGTTTGAAGGGGGTCTCCCCAGTAGCTGTGTTCGGGGTGGTCCTCAGGGCCCAGAGAACCGCGGGGAGCTGTTCCACCCAGCTTCCCTTCAGATTTTCTACTTCCTTTTTCAGGAGGTTGACAATGATCTTGTTAGCGGCCTCCACCTGCCCGTTGCTCCTGGGGTGATGGACTGAGGCGAATCTGAGATCGATTCCAAGTTGCTCGCAGAAACTAGTGAACTCAGCGCTGGCGAACTGGGGCCCGTTGTCCGTGACAATGGCCTGGGGCAGCCCATGGAGGCAGATGATCTCCCCCTAAACAAAGTTCCTGATAACCTGGGAGGTCACCTTGGCCAGCGCCTTCACTTCCAACCACTTGGAGAAGTAATCGATCATTATTAGGAGGAACCTCCTCTGCCCACTGGCCCAGGAGAACGGCCCAACCAAATCCATTCTGCAAATGGTGAAGGGCTAGGGGGCCGTGATACTTTTGAGTCGCTGGGCCGGCTGTAGCTGGAGGGGGGCAAACAGCTGGAATTTGTGGCACCTTCTTGCGAATTCTGTTGCATCATGGCCTAGTGTGGGCCAGAAGTACCCTTGCCTGACAATCCTCCCTTCCAGGGTCCGACTGCCGGAGTGACTCCCACACTCTCTGGAGTGGACTTCCTCCAAGATTCTTTGTACCTCCTCCTCGGCCATGCAACGAGCCAACATCCCCGAGAGTGTCTTCCTATACAGCTACCCGTCCTAGAGGAGGTAGTATGCTGACTTATGCCTTAGCTTCTTCTTATATACCCCCTCCGGATACTCTCCCGTGGAAAGGAAAGTTACAACTGGGTCCATCCATGAAGTCCGTTGATCTATCTCCATGAGCTCTCCTCCTTCGATAGAAGGGCGGAACAGGTCGGTGATGGTACCCCCCACCCGAGGATCGTGCTTTGCGAGCTGATCAACCTACTCATTTTCCTCCTGGGGCACGTGCTGGATGGAAAAGGTTTGAAACCTGCCGATGACCCCCATTTCCTTGGCTAAGTACATCCGCAGGGTAGGCTTTCTTACTTCAAACTCCCCGTTGATCTGGGAAGCTAACACCATGGAGTCGGTAAGGACCTCCACGTCCAGCACCCCCAGCTCCCTGGCAAGGTGCAACCCTGCTATCACGGCCTCATACTCCGTTTGATTGTTGGTGATGGGAAAGTGCACCACCACCGTCTGCTCAATTCTAGTCCCCTGAGGGCTCTCTAAGATCACCCCCACTCCTAGGGAATGCCTCCTCGAGGCGCCATCCACCTTTACCTTCCAAGGAGTCGGGCGAGTAAGCTCTTCCTCTGCCACCTCGATCACATTGTCAGCCAAGAAGTCGTCCATCGCTTGAGCTTTGATCGAGAGGCGGGGAACGAAGGAAACATCAAACTCACTCAACTCCACCGACCACTTGGCCAGCCTACCTGAATGCTCCCCCCTCTAAGATGTTGCGGAGAGGATGGTCAGTCACCACCCGGATTGACTGTGCCTGGAAATAAGGTCGCAACCTGTGGGCTGAGATGATCAGGGCGAAAGCCAGCTTCTCCAAAATCGGATACCGGAGCTCGGCCTTCCTCAGGACCCGACTCAGGTAGTAAATAAGGAGTTTCTTCTTCCCCACTTCCCATACTAGGACGGAGCTCAGGGACTCTGCCCTGACCCCGAGATACAAAAACAGGTCCTCCCCCTCCTTGGGCCCTTGGAGCAGCGGTGCCTGGGTTAACTGCATCTTGAGGGCTCGGAATACCTCCTCGCACTCCTTGGTCCATTCAAATCTTTGGCCGCCCCTTAGCGTTTTGAAGAAGGGGGAGCAGTTTTCACCAGCCCGGGAGAGGAAACTACTTAGCCCTGCCAACTTTCCTATCAGGCGTTGCACCTCCTTGGTATTCCGTGGCGACCCTAGCTCCATGATAGCCTTGACCTTGTCAGGATTAGGCTCGACCCCCGCGGGGGTGAGTAGATGCCCCAAGAACTTTCCCATGCTAGCCCCGAAGACACATTTCAGGGGGTTCAACCGCATCATGTACTTGTGCATGGTAGCAAAGGTCTCCTCTAGATCCTCGAGGTGGGAGTCCACATCCCGACTCTTGATCATGAGGTCATCCCCGTACACCTCCAGGTTCCTTCCCTTTGCTCTTTCAAGACCATATCCATCATCTTCTAGTAGGTTGCCCCTGCATTCTTTAGCATGAAGGGAATCATCTTGTAACAATAGCATCCGTCCCCCGTGATGAACGAGACATCCTTGATGTCCGGGGGTGCATCCTGATTTGATGATAACCTGAAAAAGCATTTAGAAAACTCATTACAGAAAAACCAACGTCTGAGTCAACCAGCGCGTCGATCCGAGGCAAAGGATAACAGTCCTTAGTACAAGCTTTATTAAGTAAAGAGAAATCGATACACATTCTCCACCGGCCATCTCCCTTTTTAACCATGACCGAATTGGATACCCAGCCGGGGTATTGGATCTTGGACACGAAGCCGTCCTTGAGTAGCTCTGCCACCTCCTCTCTGAAGGGCTCTGCCAGCTTGTCCGCAGTGGACCTCTTCTATTGTTGGACGGGGCGTGTTCCCGGGTCTAGGTTGAGGTGGTGGCAGGCCACATCCGCGTTAACCCCCGACATCTCCGCGGCATTCCATGCGAAGATGTCCACATTCTTCTGGATGCAATCCAGCATCCTGCCTTGGTCTTCTGGGGTCAGCCCTCCGCTGACGCGGACCTTCTCCACCATGCCTCCATGGGTGAGAAACTCAAACTCCACTACTTCCTCTGCAGCTTCCAACCTGGACTGCTCCCCCTATCCTTCAGCATCCGCTTACCCCGGAACGGGGACCTCCAAAACATCTTCCTCCATGGCCATCACTTCAGCCATCTCCTCCCGGTCTCTTCCTACTATCTCCTCTGCGTAGTTCTCTACCTCTGGCTCCTCCCTGCCTCCCTCCTGCTCAGCCTCCTCCATCCTTCGCCCCATCTCCTCGGCTCCCTCGTGCCACAAGATGGAGTTCACAGCGGTGACATAGCATTCCCGCGCCACCTTGGGGTCCACCCTGACCCTAACCTGAATCCCCTCAACATAGAACTTCAAGCATTGATGGAATGATGAGGGGACGTAGCAGAAGGCGCTGATAAGGGGCCTCCCGAAGATGGCGCTGTAGCTGCTGGGGGCGTCCACAATGACCAACCTGCAGTTTCTGGACTGCCCCCCCAGGGTGACATGGAGACCGACTCCTCCCTCCACTTCTTTCCTCTCCCCCGAAAACCCGAACAAGGGTCCGTCCGAGGCCTGCACCCTCTTCGCCTCTACCTTCATCGCATCAAACGCCTTCTTGAAGACGATGTTGACGGAGCTTCTGTTGTCAACGAGGATCCGGGAGACGGTAAAATGTTCGATGGCTGCCTTGATGACCAACGCATCACAGAATGGATCATCGTGATCTGGCATGTCGCTTCTGTGAAGGTGCTCATCTCCTCTGGGGGTGGGGTTTGGGATGTGGAGGCAACGCTGCGACGATATATCGTGTGGAGGCTCGCCTTTCGGGAAGCCTCGAACACCCCCCCCCCCCCCCCCCCCCCCCCCCCCCCCCCGTGGATCACTACGATCACTACTCGGGTTCCAACATCCACCCGGTCTTCACAACGATCCTCCTCTGCCCGAGGTAGGACCTCCTCGATCCTTACTTCCTCGCTCCCCTACTGCTGCTGCTGCTCCCTGTTCCCTCTCATTTCAAGGAACTCCGGGCACGTGGTTGTGGCGTGCCCCTCCTCCTGATGGAAGTCGCAATAGTGCAACTCCACCCAAACTTCTCTCCTCCTTCACCTTGATACTCTCCTCCTCTCCCCCATGGCTATGGCCATAGCCTCTTCTTTATCAGGGAGTCGGGGTCTCTGGGCTTGCCTCCAGCCCGGGGGGTGGAATTGATCTTGCCCCCCTTGATGGCGATCCCTTCCTTGATACCCGCTTTGTGGCCCCTGCCCTTTCAACTCAGGCCTCCAGCAAAGCCGACGTTTGGGATCCTGATGCACCCACCTAGGCTGCTGCTGCCCTTGGAGCTGCCTCTGCTCCCTCTGTCGGCGCTCTCCTCTCCTCTCTTCCTATCCTCTTCCTCCTCTCGACTCCTTCTCCTCCTCCATGGCCCACCTGGCCAGCTTCCGCGCAAATTCTGTGTTTGACGCCTCCCCGTCAATTTCTCTCGCCGCCCTCTCCATCAGCTCCTCATAGGAGAGGGGGGGAACTCTCTTCAGCTCCATCCTGAAGAATCCCTACTGCAGGGCCAGGGTGAAGGCCATCATCAAGCAATGGCCCGACATCTTCTGGACCTGAGTAACCTCCTGATGCTCCCGCGAACAAACTCTTACTGTAGTTGGTTCGGTGAGTCGATCGTCGCGGGCGTGCTACAGGAGGCAATTGCACCTATCGCAAGTAGTACTCAATATTCGGGGGAATACCGAGGTCGTATTGTTCTCGGCGTCGTGTTGACTATTCTTACTCCTCCGGGAGGACTATTATTTTACTGAAAGCAAGGTGGATGTTTTAGTTAAGTAAAGATGAAAAAGTAAAGGAGTGAAAAAATGATTTAGAAAATATTCGATGAAGGGTTAACGCTCGACATCGAATCAGATTAAGACTAAATTTTTTTTTAATAATTATAGGACTTAGTTTTCAAATTAATAAAAGGCAACTTGGCTGTGGAGGTTCCACAAATGTGAGCTCACCTAGCTATAGGGATATCGCTCACCTGAACATTAAGACTATTCGACCAAACGTTAGTCCGATGAAGGATTCCTCTTAACGCCCGCTTTACGCTAAGAACCCCGCTATTGGGTGGGGAACCCAATCCGGAAGAATTACGCTTCTCCTCTCTCGAGGGTATGCACGCAACTCTCTTTACCCAGGGGCGATCTGTCCATACGCATGGCCTCTCGGCTAGCTAGTGTATGGATAACGGAAATAGGGCCCACACATCGATTTGTGGTCCTACGTGTCGTTAACCCAGGGTAAACCTTAAGTCCTTAAATTAAAGTGAAAATAAAGAGCTTCAATTATTACAAATCATTTTAAATGTCCCAATGCTCTTCGATGCCGATACTAATAGTGATTAGCCACTCATCGGTATGGGGACTGCTTAGGAGTTTGGTTATGCGAGCGTTCTAAACTATTCGCTAAAAAGTTATAAAGAAAATAAGAAGAAAAATAAAATAACTTAACGTTAGAAAAGTTATTACAAATAACCATGCCCGCATTCATCCAAACACATAACAAAAGACAGAAATAAAACTAAGTTACACATAAAAGAAATTTGCATAATTGAAATTGCAAGTCCCACTCAAACGAGTGGGGGCAGGAAATAAAAGTTGAAAATTGCAAGTCCTACTCAAACGAGTAGGACTGAAATGAAAGCGAGTCCTACTCAAATGAGTAGGAGAAAATAAATGTGATTACAGGGCTTTCTCAAATATTTGCAGGGAGATAAAGATACGCCATTTAACTCAAACGTGTAGGCGGAAATAAATGCGAGTAAAAGTCCTACTCAAACGAGTAGGCGGGAAATAAAGTCCGTCCATTTAACTCAAGTGAGTAGGCGGAAAAATAAAGAAAGAAAATTACAAGTCCTACTCAAACGAGTAGGCGGGAAATGAAAACGATGCGTCATTTAACTCTTAACGAGTAGGCGGAAATAAATGCACACAAACACACACACTCTATATGAATTGAAAGAAAGCAATAAAACTATCTCCTACACAAACGCACTCTACATAATTAAAGAAAACGATAAAATAAAACATGAAAAATAAAGCATGAAAAACTAACACCTACACTCACACACTCTACATAATTTGAACAAAGCATCAAAACATTATTCTCATACACTCACACACACAAATTAAAAACAAAATAAAAGTTACCTAAAAATTAAAACATCTACTTTTTTATGCTTAGGTTTTGCCAAAAATAAATAAAAAGAACAAATTAAAAATTTTAAGAGAACAAATGTTTTTCAAAACAAATCAAAAACTAAAGCCTTTCAAAAATTAAAATTTCAACATTTTCATTCTTAGAATTTCATAAAAGTGCTAAAAAAGTTGAAATGAAAAGAGAAAGAACAAAAAGGGTTTTCATCCTAAAATAAAGCTAAGTAAAAAAAACCAAAAATACTTTAGTAACTCTTTTACAAATTCATAAGAATGAAGATGTTGAAAACATTAAAAGAGGACATGAAAAAAAAGAAAAAGCTAATACAACATTTCATAAATTTCTAACAAAACCTAACATGAGACAAATTAAAAGCATGTAAAGTAAATAAGTTACACTCAAACACACACACACACTTTTCATAAAAGGGAGAACAAAGATGAAACCAAGGATAAAAAGGGAAAGAAGTAAGCCATCCAAATGAATTTTCATGCCATATAGAGAGATAAAATCTAACATTTTTATTAACATTATCAAACTATTACAAAGCTAAAAGCTAAAGCAAAACAAAACATGAAAGGAAGGGAGGAGAAATCTCCTTACATAGCACTAGAATCCACGGATGCAGCCCACAAAAACACACTAAAGTGGCTCAAAAATGTGAACCCTTGGACCTTACAGAAATGGGCAATTTATAGGCAAAAAAAATTCTAAGTACACGCCCTCTGACACGGGCGTGTCGGGGGGGCGTGTCACTACTATTCATGATGACGGCCGATGATTTGACAGGAAAGTTGACTTCGGACTGAGTTCGAGGATGTCACGCCCCAGGTCACAGGCGTGACGCTGGGCGTGTCGGGGAGGTAGAACCGGGTGCGGGTTGCATTAAAAGTCTTCGGCAGCATCTTGTCGGGCCAGGTGGTGAAGTCACGCCCAAGCTCACGGGCGTGAGTTGGGGCGTGTCGGGGAGGTGTCGAACCTCGACAATCGTCGAGCGGAAAGTGTCGAGTTGAAATCGTAGAGCTAAGCTTGAGTCACGTCCTAGGTCACGGGCGTGACTCTGGGCGTGTCGCGGGTTCGACGATCGTTGAACTGAATTCATCGAGTGGAGTGGACACGGGCTTGTGTCACGCCCCGTGTCGGGTGACACGGGCGTGACACCAGGCGTGTCAAGCTTTTTACTTCAGAAATTTGCAAATTCACGGGATTTTGAGCTGTCACGCCCTGGTCACGGGCGTGATCCAAATGACACGGGCGTGTACTGCCCAATTTTGACAGATTTTCGAATATTTCTGAAAAATAAAATAAAACAAGTTAGTAGTAAATTTACAAGAATAGGAGCATTTTATTGAACAAAAATAAGTAAAAACGACGAAAATAAATGAAAACAACTAAATTAATGTGCACAAAAATACGTATATTTACAATTCATCAAATACCCCCATACTTAGGCTTTTGCTATTCCAGAGCAAAAGTTTGAGGTGAATTTATAAGGAATAGAAAAAACTCTAAGTTTAGCCACCGCTTAATCAATTATAAGAGAGATCGAAATAAATATACGAGGTGTAAGAGTTAAGTCCTAAAATTATGAAAATGATTTAAATAGCGCAAAAGTTTTGGCCAAAAGGCTTCTTGATATAATCAAATAGAAGGCAATATTTGTAATGGTTAGATTAACGAAAATAGTTTGGAATTATATGAACTCTAGCTTATATGAGTGTTACTGGAAATAATACAATTTACTAATTATACTCTCAAATCGATTTTTGAATTAATTCTAGAATCGTGTAATTGGCTATAAGGGGGTAGTGGGTTTATGAAGTGGGTTTTGAATTTGAGGTGAGGTAATGTTTTCTCGAACCTCCATTTTTTTCTTTTGGATTATTAGGAAAATGAAATCTTATTTTCCTAATATGATATTTATTTATCAACTTCATAAGAATAAAATTAACCCAATATATATGTGTAGGAGTAATGAATTTTATCCTCTTACTCCATAACATATAATCTTTTTAAATTATTGGGTGTCTATGTTTACGGAATGAAATCTTATTCTCATTGACATAGGATCTTTTAAGGAAAAAAAATTTTATCATGCCAAGTAGGTCATGATAAGGTAAGGGGAGAAAGGAAAACTAGATTTTTAATCCTAAAAATGTTTGAGAGCAACCTTAATAATTTGTACGTTCCAATTTTTCAGAAAGCTAAAAGTAAGTATAATTGAATTCTATAGTCGTTATTTCCTAACATAATACACGTGCTCCTATCAATGAAAAATTAGGAATAGTGCCTAAAACGAGTTCGCTATTTTTAACAAAGCATAATGAATTCTTTAAAACTTAACCCCGGCTATTTAAATTTTTTACTCAATAATTAACAAACAAATAGCAAACAGAGAATTAATAGTATTCACATGTAAATAAACTCAAAACAGAATTTTTGGATAGCGGGATAGTTAAGGATGGAATATTTGATTTATTTGTTTCAAAACATTTTTTTTGATTTTTATAGTTTTTATCAAAAATTTTTTTTTTCATTTATTATCTTTTTTTTTGTATTTTTGTTTTGTTTTACTTAAGTTTTTTTTTTTTGAATTAATTTTTTGAACTATTATCTTTTTTGTATTTTTTAAGAAAATTTTCATTCTATGTACAAAAACATGGGAGAAAAAGAGAGGTTTTTACAAGAATGAGGAAGGGGGAGAGAGAAAAGAGTATTTATAAAAAGAATATGTACAAAAAAATATTTACAAAGTGAAACTAAATATATTTTTTTGTTTTTTTTGTTTTATAATTTTGTTTTGAGTTTTTGGAAAAAAGAAAGAAAAAGAAAATGAATTTTTTTTGGATTTTTCATTTTAAAATTTTTTTCTTTTCATTTTAAGATGTTTTTTTTAGTTGTTATATGTATTTTTTTGTATTTTTGAAATGTAGAAAAATTGAAGTGCAGAAAGTAAAGCACGAAAATACCCTCATACTTAAGTCCAATATTATCCCCAATGTTGTAACGTAAGTATGCGGAACAAGAGGAAAGATAATATATACAAAGAAAATAAAGAGAGGGGGGGTAGAAGCTTCCCTGAAACGCGTAGGGGGAGGCCGATCAGAAATCCTGCGTTTATTAGAAAAAGCAGCAAAGATAATAAGGAAAGAGCGAAAAAAATAAGCGTGGGGTGCCTCCCAGGAGCGCTTTGTTTATAGTCGTGTAGCTTGACTATTTTGGCGGGTTTATAATGTGGAGGAAAGTTATGGTTTCGCTAAAACCGATCACTGGATCCCCTGCTATATAATACTTTAACCGATGACCGTTTACTTTAAACGAACCTTTTTCCGGGTGGGAGACGAGTACGGTCCCATATGGAAAAACTTCTTCAACTAGGAAGGGAGTAGACCATCTAGATTTTAGTTTACCCGGAAAAAGCCTAAGACGTGAATTGTAAAAAAGGACAAGATCGCCCGGAGAAAATATTTTTTGGGACTTGATTTTTCGATCGTGATATAACTTAGAGCGCTTCTTATAGAATTTATTGATCTCGTAAGCGTTCGCACGCCATTCATCGAGCTCGTTTAGTTGCAGTTTTATATTCTAAGCGGCTAAGTTGGAGTCGAGGTTTAAGAGTTTTAAAGCCCAAAGAGCGTGATGCTCTAATTCTACGTGTAAATGACAAGCTTTGCCATAAACTAACCGGAATGACGTACAACCAATTGCGGTTTTGTATGCCGTCCGATACACCCACAACGCATCGTCGAGTTTAACCGACCAATCTTTCCTATTTAGTGAAACGGTTTTTTCTAAAATTCACTTAATCTCTCGATTTACTACCTCAACTTGGCCACTTGTTTGCGGGTTGTAGGGGGTGGCAAGCTTGTGCGTGACTCCGTATTTAGCTAACATCTTATCCATAAGAGCGTTACAGAAATGCGTTCCCCTATCACTAACAATTGCTCGAGGCGTGCCGAAGCGAGAAAATAGTTTTTTAAGAAATGTAACGACGACTCTCGCATCGTTGGTGGGGAGAGCTTGTGCTTCCGCCCACCTCGATACGTAGTCGACCGCCACTAAAATATACATATTTTTGAAAGACGGAGGTAGGGGGCCAACAAAATCTATGCCCCACAAATCGAAGACTTTGCACTCTAAAAACATGTTTTGGGGCATCTCGTCGCGACGAGAGATGTTACCCGACCGCTGACAGCTATCGCATGCGCGCACAAAATTATGCGCGTCTTTGAAGAGAGTGGGACAAAAGTAGCCCGCCTCTAGCGCCTTCCGAGCGGTCCGGTTGGCTTGATAATGCCCACCGGCTGGACCCTCGTGGCAGTGCTTAAGAATTTTCAAGCACTCCACACCCGCAACGCATCTTCGGACCGCTTGGTCTGCGCAGATACGAAAAAGAAATGGGTCCTCCCAAAAGAAATTTTTCAAGTAAGAAAAGAATTTCTTCTTTTGATGACTTGAAAACTCTTTTGGAAGGACCCGCGCTACTAAGTAATTTGCAATGTCTGCGAACCAAATATTTTCGTGCTTTACTTTCTGCACTTCAATTTTTCTGCATTTCAAAAATACAAAAAAATACATATAACAAAAAAAACATCATAAAATGAAAAGAAAAAAATTTTAAAATGAAAAATCCAAAAAACATTTTCATTTTCTTTTTCTTTCTTTTTTCTAAAAACTCAAAACCAAATTATAAAACAAAAAAAAAACAAAAAAAATATATTTAGTTTCACTTTGTAAATATTTTTTTATACATATTCTTTTTGTGAATACTCTTTTCTCTCTCCCCCTTCCTCATTCTTGTAAAAACCTCTCTTTTTCTCCCATGTTTTTGTACATAAAATGAAAATTTTCTTAAAGAATACAAAAAAGATAATAGTTCAAAAAATTAATTCAAAGAAACAAAAAAATTAAGTAAAATAAAACAAAAATACAAAAAAAAGATAATAAATAAAAAACAAAAAAATAATTTTGATAAAAACTATAAAAATAATAATAAAAAAATATTTTGAAACAAATAAATCAAATATTCCATCCTTAACTTTCCCGCTATCCAAAAATTCTGTTTTGAGTTTATTTATATGTGTATACTATTAATTCTCTGTTTGCTATTCGTTTGTTAATTATTGAGTGAAAAATTTAAATAGCCGGGGTTAAGTTTTAAAGAATTCATTATGCTTTGTTAAAAATAGCGAACTCATTTTAGGCACTACTTCTAATTTTTCATTGATAGGAGCACGTGTATTATGTTAGCAAATAACGACTATAGAATTCAATTATACTTACTTTTAGCTTTCTGAAAAATTGGAACGTACAAATTATTAAGGTTGCTTTCAAACATTTTTAGGATTAAAAATCTAGTTTTCCTTTCTCCCCTTACCTTATCATGACCTACTTGGCATGATAAAATTTTTTTTCCTTAAAAGATCCTATGTCAATGGGAATAAGATTTCGTTCTGTAAACATAAACACCCAATAATTTAAAAAGATTATATGTTATGGAGTAAGAGGATAAAATTCATTACTCCTACACATATACATTGGGTTAATTTTATTCTTATGAAGTTGAAAAATAAATATCATATTAGGAAAATAAGATTTCATTTTCCTAATAATCCAAAAGAAAAAAATGGAGGTTCGAGAAAAAATTACCTCACCTCAAATTCAATACCCACTTCATAAACCCACTACCCCCTTATAGCCAATTACACGATTCTAGAATTAATTCAAAAATCGATTTGAGAGCATAATTAGTAAATTGTATTATTTCCAGTAACACTAATATAAGCTAGAGTTCATATAATTCCAAAATATTTTCGTTAATCTAACCATTATAAATATTGCCTTCTATTTGATTATATCAAGAAGTCTTTTGGCCAAAACTTTTTCGCTTTTTAAATCATCTTCATAATCTTAGGACTTAACTCTTACACCTCGTATATTTATTTCGATCTCTCTTATAATTGATTAAGCGGTAGCTAAACTTAGAGTTTTTTCTATTCCTTATAAATTCACCTCAAACTTTTGCTCTGGAATAGCAAAAGCCTAAGTATCGGGGTATTTGATGAATTGTAAATATACGTACTTTTATGCACATTAATTTAGTCGTTTTCATTTATTTTCGTCGTTTTTACTTATTTTTTGTTCAATAAAATGCTCTTATTCTTGTAAATTTTCTACTAACTTGTTTTATTTTATTTTTCAGAAAAATTCCAAAATCTGCCAAAATTGGGCAGTACACGCCCGTGTCATTTGGATCACGCCCGTGACCAGGGCGTGACAGCTCAAAATCCCGTGAAGTTGCAAATTTCTGAAGTAAAAAGTTTGACACGCCTGGTGTCACGCCCGTGTCACCCGACACGGGGCGTGACACAAGCCCGTGTCCACTCCACTCGACGAATTCAGTTCAACGATCGTCGAACCCGCGACACGCCCAGAGTCACGCCCGTGACCTAGGGCGTGACTCAAGCTCAGCTCGACGATTTCAACTCGACACTTTCTGCTCGACGATTGTCGAGTGTCGACACCTCCCCGACATGCCCCAACTTATGCCCGTGACCATGGGCGTGACTTCACCACCTGGCCCAACAAGATGCTGTCGAATACTTTTGATGCAACCCGTGCCCGGTTCTACCTCCCCGACACGCCCAGCGTCACGCCCGTGACCTGTGGCGTGACATCCTCGAACTCAGCCCGAAGTCAACTTTCCTGTCAAATCGTCGACCGCCATCATGAATAGTAGTGACACGCCCCCCCGACACGCCCGTGTCGGAGGGCGTGTACTTAGAATTTTTTTTGCCTATAAATTCCCCATTTCTGTAAGGTCCAAGGGTTCACATTTTTGAGCCACTTTACTGTGCTTTTGTAGGCTGCATCCGTGGATTCTAGTGTTATGTAATGAGATTTCTCCTCCCTTCCTTTCATGTTTTGTTTTGCTTTAGCTTTTAGCTTTGTAATAGTTTGATAATGTTAATAAAAATGTTAGATTTTCTCTCTCTATATGGCATGAAAATTTATTTGGATGGCTTACTTCTTTCCCTTTTTATCCTTGGTTTCATCTTTGTTCTCCCATTTATGAAAAGTGTGTGTTTGTGTGTATGAGTGTAACTTATTTACTTTACATGCTTTTAATTTGTCTCATGTTAGGTTTTGTTAGAAATTTATGAAATGTTGTATTAGCTTTTTATTTTTTTTCATGTCCTCTTTTAATGTTTTCAACATCTTCATTCTTATGAATTTGTAAAAGAGTTACTAAAGTATTTTTGATTTTTTTACTTAGCTTTATTTTAGGATGAAAACCCTTTTTGTTCTTTCTCTTTTCATTTCAACTTTTTTAGCACTTTTATGAAATCCTAAGAATGAAAATGTTGAAATTTTAATTTTTGAAAGGCTTTAGTTTTTGATTTGTTTTGAAAAACTTTTGTTCTCTTAAAATTTTTAATTTGTTCTTTTTATTTGTTTTTGGCAAAACCTAACCATAAAAAAGTAGTTGTTTTAATTTTTAGGTAACTTTCATTTTGCTTTTAATTTGTGTGTGTGAGTGTATGAGAATAATGTTTTGATGCTTTGTTCAACTGATGTAGAGTGTGTGAGTGTAGGTGTTAGTTTTTCATGCTTTATTTTTCATGCTTTATTTTATCGTTTTCTTTAATTATGTAGAGTGCGTGTGTGTAGGAGATAGTTTTATTGATTTCTTTCAATTCATATAGAGTGTGTGTGTTTGTGTGCATTTATTTCCGCCTACTCGTTAAGAGTTAAACGACGCATCGTTTTCATTTCCCGCCTACTCGTTTGAGTAGGACTTGTAATTTTCTTTGTTTATTTTTCCTCCTACTCACTTGAGTTAAATGGACGGACTTTATTTCCCGTCTACTCGTTTGAGTAGGACTTGCACTCGCATTTATTTCCGCCTACTCGTTTGATTTAAATGGCGTATCTTTATATCCCTGTAAATAATTGAGAAAGCCCTGTAATCGCATTTATTTTCTCCTACTCATTTGAGTAGGACTCGCTTTCATTTCAGTCCTACTCGTTTGAGTAGGACTTGCAATTTTCAGCTTTTATTTCCCGCCCCCACTCGTTTGAGTGGGACTTGCAATTTCAATTATGCAAATTTCCTTTATGTGTAACTTAGTTTTATTTCTGTCTCTTCTTATGTGTTTGGATGAATGCGGGCGTGGTTATTTGTAATAACTTTTCTAACGTTAAGTTATTTTATTTTTCTTCTTATTTTCTTTATAACTTTTCATCGAATAGTTTAGAACGCTCGCATAACCAAACTCCTAAGCCGTCCCCATACCGATGAGTGGCTAATTGCTATTAGCCTCGGCATCAAAGAGCATTGGGACATTTAAAATGATTTGTAATAATTGAAGCTCTTTATTTTCACTTTAATTTAAGGACTTAAGGTTTACCCCGGGTTAACGACGCGTAGGACCACAAATCGATGTGTGGGCCCTATTTCCGTTGTCCATACGCATGGACTCTCGGCTAGCTAGTTTTAAATGTCCCAATGCTAGCTAGTTTAGAACACTCGCATAACCAAACTCCTAAGCCGTCCCCATACCGATGAGTGGATAATCGCTATTAGCCTCGGCATCGAAGTGCATTGGGACATTTAAAATGATTTGTAATAATTGAAGCTCTTTATTTTCACTTTAATTTAAGGACTTAAGGTTTACCCCGGGTTAACGACGCGTAGGACCACAAATCGATGTGTGGGCCCTATTTCCATTATCCATACACTAGCTAGCCGAGAGGCCATGCGTATGGACAGATCGCCCCTGGGTAAAGAGAGTTGCGTGCATACCCTCGAGAGAGGAGAAGCGTAATTCTTCCGGATTGGGTTCCCCACCCAATAGCAGGGTTCTTAGCGTAAAGCGGGCGTTAAGAGGAATCCTTCGTCGGACTAACGTTCGGTCGAATAGTCTTAACGTTCAGGTGAGCGATATCCCTATAGCTAGGTGAGCTCACATTTGTGGAACCTCCACGGCCAAGTTGCCTTTTATTAATTTGAAAACTAAGTCCTATAATTATTAAAAATTATTTTAGTCTTAATCCGGTTCGATGCCGAGCGTTAACCCTTCATCGAATATTTTCTAAATCGTTTTTTCGCTCCTTTACTTTTTCGTATTTACTTAACTAAAACATCCACCTTACTTTCAGTAAAATAATAGTCCTCCCGGAGGAGTAAGAATAGTCAACACGACCCCGAGAACAATACGACCTTGGTATTCCCCCAAATATCGAGTACTACTTACGATAGGTGCACTTGCCTCCTGTAGCACGCCCGCGGCGATCGACTCACTGAACCAACCACAATAAGAGTTTGTTCGCGGGAGCATCAAGTTTTTGGCGCCGTTGCCGGGGAGGGTGGTAAAGTCACGCCCAAGGTCACGGGCGTGAGTTGGGGCGTGTCGGGGAGGTGTCGACACTCGACAATCGTCGAGCGAAAAGTGTCGAGTTGAAATCGTCGAGCTAAGCTTGAGTCACGCCCTAGGGCACGGGCATGACTCTGGGCGTGTCGCGGGTTCGACGATCATTGAACTGAATTCGTCGAGTGGAGTGGACACGGGCTTGTGTCACGCCCCGTGTCGGGTGACACGGGCGTGACACCAGGCGTGTCAAGCTTTTTACTTTAGAAATTTGCAACTTCACGGGATTTTGAGCTGTCACGCCCTGGTCACGGGCGTGATCCAAATGACACGGGCGTGTACTGCCCAATTTTGGCAGATTTTGGAATTTTTCTGAAAAATAAAATAAAACAAGTTAGTAGTAAATTTACAAGAATAGGAGTATTTTATTGAACAAAAATAAGTAAAAATGACGAAAATAAATGAAAACGACTAAATTAATGTGCACAAAAATACGTATATTTACAATTCATCACCTCCTCGTGGAACCGATCCACGTAGCTCCCAATGTCTCGTTCACTCCCTGCTTGATGTGGAACAGGGACTCTGATTCCTTCTTCCACCTCTTCGAGGTAGTGAACCTCAGCATGAACCCCCGACGCAGGTCCTTGAAGTAGCAGATGGAGCTGGCCGGTAGCTGGTGGAACCACTCCCTTGCCTTCTCCTTGAGGGTGATAGCGAAGAGTCGGCACTTGAACCCGTCCGACATCTGCCGGATTGAAACCACATCCTCGAACCATTGAACGTGCTGAACCGGGTCTCCCTTCCCGGTGTATTAGGACATTTCGGGTTCCCTGAACTCATCTAGAACTGGGGCAGAGGAAACCAAGTCACTTAAGGGCTTCCTCCCCCCACTGGGCGAGTTGACGAGTCTCGTGAGCCCAGCTCGCCGAACCGGCCTCGGCCTGCTGAGCCAGGGAAGAGCTCGCACCCGGGGGGGGCTCGCACCCCCGGCCCTCCTAGGCCACCTCCTTCCCAGCTCACCCATCGGGGGCATCTTCGCCCAGAGAGGGGGCGGCCGCGATCTGGGCTGCTGGAGTCGAGCACTCGGCCCGCGTGCCGAGTGCGAACTTGACGAGGTTCATCACTTCACTCCTAAAATCCTCGAACATCCTCACTGTGGCGAGAGGCGGGGGGGGGGGGGGGGGGGGGGGGGGCGTGGCGAGTCCGGCCTGTCAGATCCCTGTCCTCCTGTCATCGGGCTCGCTGAAGCTTTTCTGCACTGACCATGCTCCACGCTCACCGCACCAAAATGTTGATACCGTAAAATGGTCTCCAGTGGAGTTCACCCTCGGGGAAGGGGTGGTCGCGCGCAACTTCACTCCTGCAAGCAAAACAACAAAAGAAGTAAGGGGAACTGACCCATGGGCTCGGCAGGGAGGACCCACCACACACCCGAAAAATCTGAAAGCGCTTCCCCTCCTTAGCTAGAAGCTGAGCTAAGGTACCCTCAGAAAGAACTTGAAAACTGGAGCAGGAAATCACAGGAAGCTTGCTTTCTAGGGTACCCCTTGGGTCCTATTTATAGTTTTCAGGATATGAACTGCCAATAACAAAACTATACTGACCTGAAGTTGCCAAAAAACCCTTGGATGGGTCTGCCAACAGCCAAACTCCGTTGTTTTGAAGGGCTATAGGCAGACCAGCGGGGGTAAAACAGTAAAAAGTACCTCATGTATCCAGGCGAGCTGGGGAGCTTGATCACCTCGGCTGGTCCTGCTCGCCTGCTGTTGCCGAGCTCCATTGCGAGGGCGCGAGCTAGGTCGGCGAGCTCGCCCGTCCGTTGGCCTCCATTTGTCGACCTCTGCTCAATGATTCTTGGACTAGCCCGACGAATGCCGAGCTTGGGGTCGACGAATGCTGATCTCCGGTCGACGAATGCCGATCTGCAGTCGACGAATGCCGATCTCCGATCGACGACTGCCGAGCTCGGGCTCAGCTTCTCTACTGCCGAGCTCGCCCACTATCTTCAGCCCGATCTGTCTGGTTCCTAGCGACCTTGCTCGCCGTACACGGGGTTGTACACTCAGCCTATATGTTCAGCTTGATGACCAGAGTTATTTTCAGAATAAAAACTAACTAGTCTGCAGTGATTTTTGACAAGATCAAGGAAAGCCTGAAGAAACCTAATCTAGGTAGAATACTGAGTCTGTATCTGGCAATAAATATTCCTGAAGTGCTAAACCATACAACTAGATCTAGAATAAATCACATGAGAAGGATGGATATGAAAATACTATCCAGGTGGGAAAGTGTTTTGACAAAAGATGGTTCTACACGACAAAAACAACCACAACTGCAAAAGAAAAAGAAAATCCCCAGGAAACCTAAATCTTCTAGTGATTCAGAAGACAAGTAATCTTCAGTTCAGATGAAGAACAACAGGAATCTACAAGGAAATCATCTGCCACTAAGAATGTAGATGATAGTCAAATGCAGGTGGAGAATATTCCAGAAAGCACCATCCAACTGGATCAAGTTCAGGATGTGCCTCCTCTAGGGAGAGCCAATGAGCTTTCAGCAGCTCAACAAGAGGTCTTGCCTCCAGAAGTTTCTCAAGAGATAGAGCAAGTTGCATTAGAGAGTGAAACAGCCACTAAAACTATTCTTGAGGTAATAAGTGATATTAATCAATCTGTACTAGATACTGAGCCAGACACTTTAACTATGCTTCTAACTGATGTTGAACAGACACACCATGACAACATCCATTCACGGGATGTATCAATGGATGATACATCTGCATTAGATGATGCTCCATTAAATGTACAAGATACAGATGTTCCTCCAGTTCAACTGCAACAAGAATTCACTCTTGAGGAATTGTTTCCTGACTTACAAGAAGTAAGAACTGAGGAAGTAGTGCCAAGAACTGAGGGGGAGGAGACAGGGACTCAGGGGGAGTTGCCAAAAACTGACAAGGAGCTGCCCTCAAGTCCAAAGGACACAGTGAACCTTGAAAGTTGTTCTGAATCTGATGATGGAGAAGCACTAAAAGCAAATAAGAGAAAACTGATGGTTTATATGAAGAAAAGCTGAAATTATAAGAAAGCTTTACAGACTGCCTCACAACCCTCAGCTCAAAGAGTTGATTTCAGTTCACTGTTGGTTGCTTTGCAAGTTAAAATGGATGAACAAAGACAAGCTCTTGAAAAAAATGTGGATGAAAGCCATAAGGATCTTCAGTTTTCTTTGGCTCAAGATATAAAATCCATCAGATTTGAAGTAAACCAGAATAAGAAAGAGTTGACAGATTGCTTCCATAAAGGAGGTAATGTTGTAGTATATCTGGCCAAGCAGCAATAAGAGGCAAGGACACAAATTGATGATATAGTGGTCAAGCAAGGATATGTCCTAGAAAATTAAATTAGAATGGATGATAATCTTACTGAATCACATAATGTGATTGTTACTGAGTTAGAGAATAATGCAACTGCATTAACTGAGGAAAGGGCTAAAGAGAAGTCAGAGTTTGATAAGAAACTTCAAGAAGATTTAGCCACTTTCCAATCTGCCATTCAAGCCTCTCAGAAGATCATATCCGCTCAGCTATAGAAGTTTAAAGCTCATTATATAGAATGAACCAATTATCTTGTTAATCAGATAAGGTTCCAAAAAGATGACTTAAGAGATCATATTGAGAGAGAAGTCATAAAGGGGTAGAGGTTGATAGTCAATGCTAGTTCAGAGCATGCTAAATGGATAACAAATGATGTTAGAGCAACTCTGGGATATCCACCCCTATGTGATGATGATAATATAGCTGAGTCAGGTATTCAAGCTGTAGGAATTGAAGGGGGTCAGCAGGAGGTAGCTCAAATTATATACCCCCTTCTAACTTTGAGGGAATTCAACAACTGGTTCACCAGATGTATAGCCCTCCAGAGGCTACTAAGAATGTTATATTTGAGAAAGTGGAAATGTCAGAGGCAGCCCTGAATAAAGAGCAAGAAGCTCAACTCTCAAAGAAAAGTTTTAGAGAGCAGTCTGAACTAAAGCCTGATTTTGAAAGATGGAGTCCAACCTCCAGAAATATAATACTCACTGCCTGGCAAGCTGTCAAAGACAAAATGCATGATAGAGGCAAGTGGTATTCTGAAGTTGAGTGGAACAAATATCTGCAAAGACAAGATATGATACATCAGTTCAGAAGGGATCACAAGGCTGGGAAAATACCTGCTACTGCTGTAGAGCCCAGTAAATACTTTCCCAAGCCCTATCACTATTTTGAAAGGCACAAAGTTAAGGCTGAAGAACTTAAGAAGAAGGATCTCAAAGGCAAGAAGCCAATTGAAGATACTGAAGCTCCAGTACAAGCAAGGGTCAAGTCTGGAAAAGTCATAGTGATCAAGGAGCCTGATCAGCCTTAGGATAAATTGACTAGATTTTTGAACATTGTAATCTTCCGTTTTAAACTCTATGTAATCTATTGTCAACAAACTTTTGTGAAGTTTAAACAAAACAATGATTCATGTTTATTATGTTTGTATCATATTCTGTGATGATATTATTTAATTATTTTGTTTATATGTTTTCTTGTCATTGAATATTTTTATACATCATATTGTTAATTTTATTATAACTGATGTATATCATTGACTAAGGGTTATGACTTCTCCAAATATGGGAAGATTGTTGGGTACATTATAAAATGTGTACCATATTTGGAGAAGCCTCACCTAACTCAATGATATGCATCAAGTTGTAATTGATGTTGTGTTGAGTTATCATGTGCAGGTTTAGTAAATGAAAGAAAAATTTTCTAACTACAAGTATTGACACTTGGGAATGACTGTGTCGACACCAAGGGCCAGATTGTGTCGACACCCAGAATTTGTGTCGACACACAGAAAATCTGTCGACAACGATGTGTCGACACCAAGGGCTAGATTGTGTCGACATCATCAGGATGTGTGTCGACATATAGAGAAGCTGTCGACACATTCCAGAATTCTATCGACAACGACTGTGTCGACACACAGAACTTGTGTCAACACACACCAGAATTCTATCGACACCAACTTTGTCAACACAAGGAGTGTTTGTGTCGACACATAGTACTTGTGTCGACACATTCCACAGAAGCTGTGTTGAGAAGTAAAAGTGAAGCTGTGTCGACAACAATAAGACTTATGTCGACACATGGACTATGTGTGTCGACACATGTGAAGTATTCACTCGACATTCTCTACTCCTGAGTCAAATTCCAATGAAGGCTGAAGTAATACAACTAGATACTTGACAACTGTCATTACTGACATTGCTGTCACATCTGTCAGACGTGTCAGAAGACTGTTTGAAACCGGAACAGCCGGTTACCATGGATGAAGGCTATATATAGATATGCTCTCTCAACAATTACAACAACATACAAAATAGAGAAAAGTTAATCAAGCTAATCAATTATAATCTCTGAAGGATTGAGAATCCAGAAGAAGAGAAAGAATAAACAGTCAACAGATTGTAGAGAGAGAAAAACAAGAAGGAGAGAAGTTCTCATCCAGAAAAGGCAGATCCTGAACAGTCCGCCTGAAGGATTCAGATCAAGTCTGAAGAAGAATTCAGATTAATTTCTGAAGGAAGCTGATTGAATATCAACTTCAACATCAAGAAGATCAACCCTACTTTGTTCAGATTCAAGAAGCTTTGAAGAAAGCTAAGACAGGTTGATCCTTCAGTAATCAGTTCTATCAAGAACTGATCAAGAAGCCTTCAACCAATTCTCTCTCCATCTGCTTAAAGATATCATTATCTTTTCATCAATAATTTTTGTAGGATCTGTAATAGATCTGATTGTAGGAGATTTACTTCTCTGAGTTGTAAGCTAAATTATAAAGGCTGCGGTAGGGATGAGTGCCTGAGGTAGGGGATACTGTTCCCTGAGTTGTAGGCCTGGGAAAGAGGCTGAGGTAGGGGTTTTTCTTGATTTTTAGGAGTGGGGTGTCACTCTGAGTTGTAGGCCTGTGGAAGAGGCTGAGGTAGGGCTTGTGCCTAAGTTGTAGGAGTGTGGATTCACTCTGAGTTGTAGGAACCAGTCTTGGTTCTGAGCTGTAAGATCTGTGTATCTGATAAGAAGGAAGGAAGTTAGGCCGAATCTATTACACTGCTAGATATGCGAAGGGGGAAAGTGGATGTACACATCATTTGGGGAACCACTATAAATCTGGTGTATAATCTGTGAATGCTATGTGTATGTGAATGTTGTGATGTGTTTTGTGCCAAGTAAATTGCTAAATTAGATAGAATTATATGCCTAAGTCAAAAAGAATTGAACCTATTCACCCCTCCTCTAGGTGTTTAGAACATCTTGAAACAAATTCTTTCATAAATATATGGGACTAAAGCAGAAGCTAAAGAGGAGAGGCATTATGGGCCTAAATATATGAGATTTTTTATTTATTTCTTGTAACACTCCCCCGCAAGTTGGAGCGTTCAAGTCATAGGGGCCAAGCTTGGAGAGAAATTACTAATATAGTGGGCGAGACAAGGCCTTGATGATAATGTCAGAGATTTGATCGGCAGCCCCCACATGTCGTAGAATCAGTTTCTGAAGTTGAACCTTTCTCGGACAAAATGACTATCAACTTCAATATGTTTTGTACGCTCATGAAACACAGGGTTCTCGGCAATGTGAATGGCAGCTTGACTATCACAAAAGAAAACAACTATGAAGGAAGTTTGACACCTAAATAAGTGAAGAGACTTTCTAGCCATGTGATTTCTGAGACGGCGGCAGCTATGGAGTGATATTTTGCTTCAACTGAAGACCGAGCAACTACAGTCTGCTTCTTGCTTTGCCAAGTGTCCAAGTTCCTGCCAAAATATGTGCAGTAGCCGCTCGTAGATCATTGAGGGACCCAGCATAATCATCATCATAATATGCAATGAGAGATAGAGAGGAAGTGAGCTTGTATACTGGACCTTGTCCTAGAGCATTCTTCAAGTATCGAAAAATATGCTCAATGGCCTGAAGATGAGAGACCCGATGGGTATGCATGAAGCGACTGACCATGCCGACCGTAAAGGAAATATTTGATTGAGTCATAGTAAGATAAATTAGTTTGCCAACAAGGCAACAATAATACTCTAGATTAGGGAGAAGTTGATCAGAGTCAGTGTCATGAGTGCAGAGTTGATGATTTGCATCTGTTGGTATATATCTGTAGGTGTACATCCACAAGCTTACATCCGGAGTAGCCTGCATCATGAAGATGATCGAGATAATATGACGCAGGACAAATCTATAGGTGGAGGAAAATCAGTGAACTAACCCTACATGCAATGCAAAGCCCGACGGATTGTGCCACAGTTAGATAATAAATTAAACCATCTCACACAAATAAATTCACAGCAATATACAAATAATTAATTAGGGCTAGACAAGCTTAAGCTTTCCTGCACATGAAGGATCACAGCTACAGCGCGTGACAAATAAATCCCGTAAATCATAATAATTATCTAACAAACCACTACAATACAAGATATCCCAAACTAATATAGTAACCAACCCAATAATAATGTCAAATCAAATAATCCAATACAACACGAGACTCACCAAAGTCTTGGGCTGACCAAGGCACTAAATAATCAGGAGCCGGAAATGCATGGTTCGGCAATCAAATGTTGAACTGGTGGCGTGGAAATAATGGAGGTGGCTGTCCTCGACGGTGGATAGTGGAATTGGATCGGAAATGGATATATCTGGCCACGCACATGTAGATCCGGACAACGGATGAGTGGATCCGGGTGAAGAAAGGTAGATTTAACAATAAATGGTCGGATACGGGTTGAAAATCCCGGATTGGGGCTGATCCGAGTGGGGGAAAGAATTAGGGTTGTGTCTCCACGTGTAGGGAGTGGCGGTTCAGGATGGGTGGGAATTGTAGAGTGTTGTGATGGTGAAACTGAAAGGAGGGGAGGTTGGCGGACAAGGAGGCCGGGTGTGGGAGGCGGACGGTGGAGGGGAAGCCTGGATGTTGGCGGTTAGGGTGGAGGGAGGTTGGATGACTTTGGTGTTCGAGTAGGGTGGCAGTTTAGAGAAGGGGAGGTTTGAAGATCCGGCTGGTGCAGTGAGGTAGATGGAGAGGGCAGAAGGAATAGGGTGTGGAAAACTTTATAGGCGAATAGTGAATTTCTTTTTTGAATAGTGAAAATTCAAAGAAGAGAGGAATTCTAGACAACAATATGTGGCTGCGTTTGGGAGGATTTGGGCGGATATGGGAGAAGGTTTGGGAGGAGGGAGGGGAGACCTCTAGACCCCTAGGAGTCATTTTGTCATGACTAGGTCATGACAAAGCCCTAGGAAGCCCAAGAAGACCAAGTGACATATTTAGGGCCAATGGACCCTCCCTTAGCCAATTTAACCCCACCATGGCACCCCTAACCATAGGGGAGGCCAATGGGACACCAAGGACCCATTGGGGTCAACCAAAGAGCCTACGTTGACCCAAGTCAACCCTATCCCTAAAAGGTCAAAGTGCCCTAACTAAGGGTCAAGTGACCTCCAAGGTGTAACATCCCATTTCGTGCTAGGCCCCTCACACGCGTTTTGAGCCAAGAGAATTGGCTCAGGTTCGAGAAGCATCAATTTAGATCAGGAAGTTACTTAGAAAATATCTGGACACGGGGCGTTGAGTGTGTTGAGTGCACTCAACGTCATGGACAGATTGGCATTGAGTGCGTTCAGTGTACTCAACGACATTTTACTTGGAGAAATATCCTGGCTCGGGGCGTTGAGTGCGTTGAGTGCACTCAACACCATTTTACTTAGAAAAATATCCTGGCTCGGGGTGTTGAGTGCGTTGAGTGCACTCAACGCCATGGACTGATTGGCATTGAGTGCATTAAGTGCACTCAACGCCATTTTACTTAGAGAAATATACTGTCTCGGGGCGTTGAGTGCATTGAGTGTACTCAACGCCATGGACTGATTGGCGTTGAGTGTGTTGAGTGCACTCAACGCCATTTTACTTAGAGAAACATCTTGGCACAGGGTGTTGAGTGCGTTGAGTGCACTCAACGCCATGGACTGATTGGCATTTAGTGCGTTGAGTGCACTCAATGCCAATTTACTTAGAAAGATTTCGGGAAGCGTCGAGAGAGTCGACTGCACCCCGTTTGTCGAACTCAACAAATAATTCGTCGAACGTAGCATATTTGTCGAACAGAGTTCGTCGAATTGAGTCTCTTTGGAATTAGGAGCATATTCGTCGAACGGAGTTTGACGAACGGAGCAAGTTTGCTGAACTAGATTCAGAGTCATCGAACCAGGCAAATTCGTCGAACGGAGTTCGATGAATGGATAAAATTCGTCGAACGAAGATCGTCGAACAGAGAAAATTCGTCGAACTAAGCCTCCCTGGAATTAGTGACTTGGAGAAGAGAGAAAATGTATGCTTAATGGCCATCATGGCCATGGAGGCTCCATAACCCCCACTTTTATGTGGTTTTTACTCCTCTGAGGGAAAGGAGAAGTTTTCAGGAGGAGGCTGGCCATTGGGGTGGCTGAGCCCCCTCAATTGGGCTGAAACCGAAAAATTTGTTTTATGGCCATTAATGGAGTTTTGATGAATTGGGGAGTTACAAGCTTTCTCTCCCAAATTCCTTCTTTAAGGACCTTCACCGGAGCAAGGGAAAGTGTTTCCACTGATCCATTCTCAATTCCATTGAGGTTGGTGTAGAAGTTGCAGAGGAGCCAAAGCTCGGTGACCGGAAATGGTGAGGAGGCAAAGCACACACATTCAAGCCGCAAACCAGGTCCTCCTATACTCCTTCATGGGCTAGATCTTAGGATTCATTATAGATGAGAATCATGCTCAATTGAGCACGATTCTGTGGAACTTTTCCACTAGTGTTTCCGCAAAAATGTAATATCGGGTTCGCCGGAATCCGCCGTCTCCGGCGGACAAACCACCTCCGGCCGACAACCCTCTCCTCAACGGAGGTGGTGGTGACGGTTGTTGGCCTGGGAGGTGACTGGATGGTCGGCAAATAGCTTTGAAAGCTCCTCCAGGTTGGGAGAATCGGGTCCGTAGGCTGGAGGTTGAAGACAATGACCGGGCCTTCTGATTGCTGTCAGTAAGATTATAATTATTATTGTTAAAAAGTGTTATTTAATCCCTTTACTGTGCTCTTTTTAAAACAAAAAAAACCCTTAGGGGCTGAACCATGAAAAGTGACCAACATGAAAATTGTAGACCTTGAAGTCTAATTTAACTTAAAATTGACTTCAACCCATTTGGGAAAGTGGTTTGACCATAACACTCAAAATGGTGCAGTCTATACCTAGGCTTGATCAGAGATTGTTTAGGGTGACCCCATCAATCCTGACCTCTAAATGACTTGAAATTTGTAGCATGAGCCATTCATATCTAGATTTATAACATATCTAAAAATGAGAATTTTTGATAAAAATTTCCTAAAGTTTTTGTAGAAATTTAATAATCCATATATGAATTAGTTAAGGGGTCTAATGACCTCTAAACCCACCAAACTTTTGGTGTCTGTCTCTCAGGGTCATGGAATGACTATGATAAAAATCTCAACCCAATTGAGTTTGATTTGTATAGGTTTTGGTGACACCAAAGTATGGCCCTTAAGGGGTTAGTTAGTCCAACAGTGAGCTTGGGGCATGGAGGGGCCAATTCTCACCCAAAGTGGTTGGAACTTTGGCCAGAGCCCCAAGGTTAGTTTAAACACCCTCACATGGAGTCTGGGGTGGATTAGGGTGGATTTGCACTAGGAGCCTAGTTCAAACCCTACGGTTGAACTTTGGGGGTTTGTGAAAGACATGGTGTGATATGTCCATGCATGGAGTTGGGGTTTAGTCCATGTAATCCTAGGATGGTGAATAACCCTAGGAAGGAATTTGATGACATTTATACTTAGACACACAACCTAAACAAATTATGGATTGTTTAGGACTATACCTTTTATGAAAATATTAAAGTGTCATATGATCTTAGATCTTCATGAGATTTTGGTAGAAGTAATTTTATAGTGATATTGATCTCTGAAATTTATTATAGGATGTTTAGAAAATAGTAGCTCATACTTGTAGTTGTAACCTTCATCTTGCCCCTTGTGATGATTCTGAAGTAACCATGGTTAAATTAACTTAGAATGATATGAAGCTATGACAAGGTTAATAAAATATTATTTAGATGCACTAGTAAATTATTTGGATTATTTGGGCATTTCCTCATGTGTAAAGTGAACTAGTACACCTTATTTTGGAAAATAGATAATAAATACAATATCTTGCTGGAAAATTTTGTTACTTGGCTAGAGAACTTGTTAGAGCCTAGTAAAGCCTAAAAAAATTGTTATATGTTATTTGGATGAATTTATAAAAATGTTCCTTCACAAGTGCACTCTAATAGAATTATTTAAAGTATTTTTCAACATAGCTCACTAACCTTGGAATTGCATGAGACTTAGTCAGTAGTGTTTGATGATCATTATAAGGCTCTGGTAATTTTTATATAATTTTTTGACTATGATTTATGGTACTCGCTTCATTAATTCTAATTATTTGAATTACCTTGAATTAATTATTTAGAGGTTATTACATATATACAAATCTGTAAAATTTGGTATTCACTGTTATTTTGCTATGATATAGTGTTCATAAGTTTTGGGTGGCCATAACTTAAGGGAATCTAATACTTCATGTTCAAAATTACACATGGCCTAACTTTTGGGAAAATTAATAAATGCCAAATTAACTAGGAAAATTATAAGTTTTTGGATTTAGGCTAAATATTTCATGATAGACCCACAATAATTATCTTAGGGTCTTTGGATGAAAATTTGGAGTACCTCCTATCATGTACATCATATAGCTTAGATTGGTCTGCATATAGTAAAACTGCGGAAGTTGTGATAGCATGTGGAATAGACATAGGGAGATGAGGTTAATAGTTTACTAACTTTGTTCAAGTGAAAATGAGTTCATCATCAGGAGTCATGATGTGGAAGTATCAAGTTGACTAGTGATAAATGGCGCTCAGGATCGACAAAACATCGTCCTTCCTGTGGCGGGAAAGGGAGTCAAATATGCTAGGGTTAGATTAAGTATAACTTCAAATGGTGTTAGTTATGGGTAGATACCAACAATAATAAGTAACTTGCGAAAGGGAGCTTTGGGCTTCAGCCCATCGTAGTTCCTAGTGCCCTTAAGAGCTCTTCACAGGGAATGCCATGGGCAGTCCAAGGTTAACGTAATCCATAAGACTAAATGAATTACAAGAGTAATTAGAAATACTCTAGGATTACACTTAAACTCATACTACCCGGTTTTATGGGAGTTAGGTTGGGTCTCACGAGCGGTAGACTCGATGGTTTTGGTGATGGGCAGGTTAGCTCAGCGAGACGATGACTCGGTAGATATTTGTGTCGGACGGGTTAGTCCGGGGAGCTTTGGCTCGGGAGATATTTGTGATGAACGGGATAGTCTGGGGAGCTTTGACTTGGTGGGAAAATACATTAATGTTGCATGTGCATAAAATATAAAGTGCTGGGTCTTCGTTATTGGAGAGTTGTCGTACCGACACCAATACATTGACTCGGCAAGTATGGTTTAACACTTAGCCAAATAAAGTCCGGTGCACCAGCTAGGAAGAGAACGCAGGAGCTCTGATTAGTGCACCAGCGTTCAAACGTATGATAGGTCTGACTGGTAATGATGATACCTGTTTAGAGGTAGGCGAGGCCCAACCCACCGCTTCCGTTTTCCACTACAGAGGTATCCTTAAAAGTTAGGCTCCAGAAAGGGGGAACTAAAGGTCTGTGTGCACAGTGTCCAGTGTGTGTGTTGCACTTGCATGTTCATACCATAACATACTTGCATGACATAGCATAACCATTGCATATAACCCTGGACCCTATTGTATAATTTGGTATGAGACTCTTTATACAATAGGCCTTGTAAAACGACCCCTTGGCCTATAGGTTTTTTTGGGCATTCCTATAGGTCATGGTTACTTAGTTTACCTTGTACTTTACTTGCTCACCTTGTTCATGGTATTCTTATATTGCTTACCTACTATTTGCTTACATATACTTGCTGTGATTATATACTCATGATATAGTAGTTCCGCCATCACCTGCTTACTTTTGTTACTCTCCACCTTAAATATCTTCCCTTTCCTTCTCCCCGCTCGGTGCCTAGGAGCCATTGGGGAGGGATGGGGGATGATAGGACTTAGTGTTTTAGACTAACGGTCATTGACCAAATCATTTTAGGAGATCTTGGAGCCCAACTAGGTGATGCAGCCCTAGAGGTCGGTGCACTTGGATACGGGACAGTCTAGCATGAGAGTTCAGACAACAGGGACAGTGAGTCCCAAACATTAGTAGCTACTATGGATTTGCTTCCACGATGATTGACTTATGATGAGGATAATGATGTATTGGGCAGTAGCCCTTTTTATTAGTACTTGATTTATTATTATTGTGGACTCTTCCTTCGTGGAGATTTATTTATATTCATGTGATTTCTGGTGGACCAACATTGAGTTTCATTTTAATCATGTACATATACTTCTACTCTTCTCTTCTGCGATCGGTATGGCCGACAAGATCGTAATTTGGTAGTGATGACCTTCCCAAATATGTTGGTGTCACCGCAAAGTGGCGGTTCTGGGCATAGGACCCTGCTGGTTTTGCCAAAAAATAGGGTCTTACTAACTGGTATCAGAGCGAAACCTTGATCGGAAGAGTTGAAGTCCACTGACCATGGGTCACCCCTGCTCAAGTTTAGTTTGAGGACAAACAAAGCAGCAGTAGTTGTGGTGTGCCCATATTGGGTATAACATGTAATTGTCCACTTTTAACTAGGTTTGAGTCAAATTTCTTATAATTGACCTTTGTTATGCAGCCCCTGACACATCCTACACCGCAGGGCGGAGCTCAACAAACTCCGAATGTTGCACCACCTCCCCCAGCTCCCACTCTGTTTCTACAGTCGGAGATGGGGCAGACTCTAACAGCCATTCTGGAGGCTTTCAGGGCCTAGCAAGCTCCGGCTCCATAGCTGAACCCGGGGGCCAATTGGTTAAGCATCTTCCGAGTACTTTCTCCCCCATCTTACATTGGGATGGAGTCAACCGTACGAATGGAAGAGTGGCTTGAAATCATGTTCGAGATGCTGACCGGGATATGGTGCCCGTGGGAGGAGAGGGTACCTCTGGTGGTCTCCTTCTTGGAGTCTCATTCCAAGAGGTGGTGGAAGACGCTTCTGGATACGATGTTTGCAAATTGAGAGATTGCTGACATCACTTGGGAGGAGTTCAGGGCCGTACTGTTGGAACACTTCATCCCACATTCGGTAAGAGACGAGCTGGAAGATAGGTTCCTGCAGCTGAGGCAGGGCAACAGGACGGTGCTGGAGTACCACCGAGAGTTCACTCACTTAGCCCGGTTCGCAGACTCCTATCAGCTGGATAATGCGGGGTATACCAAGAGGTTCTATAAGGGTCTTCAAGAGGATCTGAGATAGGCTCTTCTGTTTATATCCGACGGGCCTATACCTCAGATTCTGGAGATGGCAAAGAGGATGGAGGATGATTGTCACACGACTCGAGGCTGGAAGAGGCCAACTGAGGATCAGGGTCAGGGAGGCAGGAATAACCAGTGGAGGGGCCACTTTGCTGATGAGAGAAGGGAAGAGGACCAACCCCGACAAGAGGTGAGACAAGAGCTGAGGGAGCCGGTGGTATTGGCCCCTCAACCTCGTTAGATGTGGGAGATACAGAGGACCGGAGGTGTGGAACTGCCCCCGCACGAGTGCTACAATAGTCATTAGGTAGGGCACATCCGAAGGAACTGCCCCATGAGAGAGGCGCCTCTACCGGCATCACAGGCCGCCCTGCCCACTCAGCAGTTTCCAGGCCGAAGCCGTGGAAGAGGACGTGGTTTCCATGGCAGAGATCAGAGGCAAGAGAGGGCGCAGGTGTATACTCTGGACTTGGCTCCACCTCGGGACTCGGGCAGGGTGATTGTAGGTATGCTAGAAATTTTATGTTGTTATTTACCTTTGGAATTTTAGAAACAACAAACAATAGTAACATACTACGAAAGAAAACCATAGGCTCAGTTACTTAAACATACTTTAATAAAAAGGAATAATTATGGTGTGCAACAAACTTGCCCATACTTTGGTGGATAAGGGGGCATCACACAACTTCGTCTCTGAGGAGTTCATTAAGGGACTGGAGGGAGTCAGCCACTTTTCAGGAGTAGCCAAGAGGGTTCGTCTCCCCAACGGGATGGAGGTCTTAGCTACTGCTAAGTGCCTACTGAAGGTGACTATTGATGGTTTGACACTTGAGGCCTCGACGACGGTCTTGAGGATGCCAGACTTCGATCTGGTTCTGTGAATTACATGGCTTACTTGGAACAATGCCCAGATAGATTGCCTGAGAAGGAAGGTTGTACTGAGTTATGTCGGCACCTTCGCGACCTTCGAAGGTATTGCCCCAGTTTCCTGGCCTTTTCTCTTGTTTATTCAGACCGGGTTTCCTGCCCTTTTCTCTCGTCTATTCAGACCGTCAAGGCCCACATGCAGGGCGATGAGGTCTATCAGGTGTTCTTCAAGATGGTCGAGTTCAAGACGATGGTTGTCGATATATCGGTGGTGCGGGACTTTGCAGATTTGTTTCCAGAGAAGCTACCAGGATTGTCGCCCCATCATGAGAAGGATTTTCAGATCTAGTTGGTGCCAGGAGCTAAGCTGGTGTCTAGGGCTCCATATCGGATGGCTCCAAAGGAGTTGGTGGAGTTCAGGAGTCAGCTGAAGGAGCTGGTGGAGGCTGGATTCGTTAGGCCAAGCTCCTCGCCTTGGGGAGCTCCTACCTTGTTTGTGAAGAAGAAGGATGAGACCCTCAGGTTGTGCATCGACTATCGTGGACTAAACCGATTGATAGTCCGGAACACATATCCGCTGCCGAGGATAGATGAGCTATTCGATCAGCTAGAGGGAGCACATTGGTTCTAGAAGCTGGATTTGAGGTCGGGATACTATCAAATATGGATTCAGGAAGAAGACATCTCGAAGATGTCGTTGAGTAGTAGATATGGCTTGTATGAGTTTATCGTGATGCCCTTTGGGCTCACGAATGCGCCATCGTCCTTCATGAGCTTGATGAACTGGGTGTTCGAGCCATACCTCGACAGGTTTGTCAATGTATTCAAAGATGACATCCTCATTTAGTCAAGGATGAAGGAGGAGCATGCACAACATCTGGTCTTGACCCCGGAGAAGCTCAGGGTGCATCAGTTGTATGCCAAGTTCAGCAAGTGCCAGTTTTGGCTAACGGAGGTAGCCTTTTTAGGCCACATTGTCAGTGGAGCAAGATTGGTAGTGGATCCTACGAAGATTCAGGCAGTGCGAGACTGTCCTCAGTTGAAGACAACCACAGATGTCCGAAGTTTTCTGGGATTGGCTGGGTACTACTGGAAGTTTGTGCAGGGAATCTCTCAGATATCCCTTTCACTCACTTCTTTGACGAAGAAGGACACTCAATTCGTTTGGACGCCGCAGTGTGAGGTGGCCTTCTAGGAGTTGAAGGGTCGGCTTACGTCGGTCCTATCCTCGCACTTCCATCTAGGAAGGAGGGCTTCTAGGTGTACACTAATGCGTCGTTTCAGGGGATGGGCGTTGTACTGATGCAGCATGGACATATAATAGCATATGCCTCTGTCCAGTTGAAGAAGCACGAGCAGAAATACCCTATGCATGACTTGGAGATGGGAGCAGTGGTGTTCTCTCTGAAGATTTGGCGGCATTATCTTTATGGTGTGCACTAAGACATATTTTCGGATCACAAGAATCTGAAATATGTTGATACGCAAAAGGAGTTGAATATCCGCTAGAGATGATGGGTCGAGTTTCTATCTGATTATGAGTACACGATACACTATCACTCGGGGAAGGCGAATGTGGTGGCGGACGCACTGAGCCGGAGGTCTACCACTTCAGGAGTAAAGCCCTAGTTGATGGATATGAAGCTGATACAAATGATGGAGGATATTCAGATTACTTTGGTGTTATAGGACGACTCAGATCTTTATGAGGAGTATCTGTCCGCGATGAGCACTACCGATGATATTCGAGATTGCATTAGGGCTGAGCAAATGAGGTATGACAAGGTAGAGCCAGTATTCAGGACCTTGAAGGCGGGCACGACCAGGGAGTATACAGAGAAGGATGGGCTATTATGCTTTAGAGGACAGGTGTACATACCGGCTGGGGGTATGATTCGGGAGGACATTTTGACCGAGTCTCACTACAACAGGTACTCGATGCACCTGAGGTTCACTAAAATGACGGCCGACCTGAAAAGGACGATGTAATGGCCGGTCATGACAAGGGATATCATATATTTTATGACCCATTGCGAGGCTTGTCAGTTAGTGAAGGCAGAGTGTAAGAGTCCGACCAGATTATTGCAGCCACTTCCGGTGCCGGAGTGGAAGTTCGACGTTATCGCCATGGATTTCATACATGGTCTTCCTCGATCACTTGCAGGGAATGACTCGATATGGGTGATCCTCGATAGATTGACGAAGGTGTCCAGATTTCTACCGATCAGGAAGGACGCTCTAGTAGGTGACTTGGTGCGGAGGTTTGTGGAGGAGTTCGTCCGATACCATGGAGTGTCGAGGACGATATTGTCTGATCGTTATGGATGATTTACGTCTAAGGTGTGGTGGTCGGTCCAGGCTTATTTGAGGACCCAGTTGACATTTATTACTGCCTTCTACCCTCAGACTGATGGGCAGACAGAGCGCACCAATCAGGCACTGGAGGATTTGTTGCGTCTTTGCATATTGGACCGCGAAGAGCCATGGGATAGGCAGCTACCGTTGATCGAATTCTCGTACAACAGCAGTCACCAGTCCAGCATCGGCATGACCCCTAATGAGGCTTTATACAGGCAGAGATGCAGGACTCCTTTGTCCTGGATACAGGATGAGGATCCGAAGGTACATGGCTCGGAGTTCGTCGAGGATACAGATGCTCAGGTGAGGTTGATTCGAGACAGGATGTTGGAGGCCCAAAGCAGACAGGTCAAGTATTACGATGCCTGACATTGTCAAGTAGAGTTTCATGTAGGAAACCAGGTGTTTCGAAGATATGACAGATGCATGGAGTCTCGCGGGTGCGTGGCCGGAAGAAGCTCAGTACGAGATACATGGGGCCTTACAGGATCCTGGAACGGATCGGTCCCTTGGCTTATAAACTAGAGCTGCCGCAAGAGCTAGCGGGATTGCACGACGTCCTCCATGTCTCCTCCCTTAGGAGAGCTCTATGTCGGCCGGAGCAGCAGATAACGATTACAGATGGGCCCATAGCTTCTGATCGATCGGTGCACATGGAGCCGATCCGGATAGACGATACTGGGATATGGGTCTTACGAAGTAAGGAGGTTCTGCTGGTCAAGGTCTTGTGGAGGAATCATGGACAAGAGGAGCACATGTGGGAGTCGCAGGACTTGATGCAGCAAAGGTACCCAGAACTTTTCACATCAGGTATCCCATTTAACCTCTCAGGATGTTACACTTTATTTATTATACTTGAAACCCCGTAGGCCTAACCTAAATTTTGGGGATGTAATTTTTATTTTTTTTGTATTGGGATTTGTAACATCCCTCAGACTTCTAGAGCTTTTGGAGTGATTTTGTTATGAATAGGTCATGACAAAACCCTAGGAAGCCCAAGAAGGCCAAGTGACCTATCTAGGGCCAATGGACCTTCACTTATCCAATTTAACCCCACCATGGCACCCCTAACCCTAGGGGAGGCCAATGAGCCACCAAGGACCCATTGGGGTCAACAAAAGAGGCTAAGTTGACCCAAGTTGACCCTAGCCCTAAAAATGTCAAAGTGCCCTAACTAAGGGTCAAGTGACCTCCAAGGTGTAACATCCCATTTCGTGTTAGGCCCCTCGCACATGTTTTGAGCCAAGAGAATTGGCTCAGGTTTGGGAAGAATCAATTTAGATCAAGAAGTTACTTAGAAAATATTTGGGCACGGGGCGTTGAGTGCACTCAACGCCATAGACTGATTGGCGTTGAGTGCGTTGAGTGCACTCAACGCCATTTTACTTGGAGAAATATCCTGGCTCGGGGCGTTTAGTGCATTGAGTGCACTCAATGCCATGGACTAATTGACGTTAAGTGTGTTGAGTGCACTCAATGCCATTTTACTTAGAGAAATATCCTGGCTCGGGGCGATGAGTGCATTGAGTGCACTCAACACCATGAACTTATTGGCGTTGAGTGCACTCAACACCATTTTACTTATTTAAATATCCTAGCTCGGGGCGTTGAGTGCGTTGAGTTCACTCAACGCCATGGACTGATTGGCATTGAGTGCACTCATCGCCATTTTACTTAGAGGAACATCTTGGCTCGTGGCATTGAGTGCGTTGAGTGCACTCAACGCCATGGAATGATTGGCGTTGAGTGCGTTGAGTGCACTCAATGCCATTTTACTTAGAAAGATTTCGGGAAGCATCGACAGAGTCGACCGCACCCCGTTCGTCGAACTCAGCAAATAATTCGTCTAACGGAGCATATTCGTCGAACAGAGTTCGTCGAATTGAGTCTCATTGGAATTAGGAGCATATTCGTCGAACGGAATTCGACGAATGGAGCAAGTTTGCTGAACTAATTTCAGAGTTCATCGAATGGAGTTCAATGAACGATGCAAGTTTGTTGAACTAGGTTCAGAGTTCGTCGAACGGGTCATATTCGTCGAACGGAGTTCGACGAATGGAGCAAATTCGTCGAACGGAGTTTGTTGAACAGAGCAAATTCTTCGAACTAAGCCTCTCTAGAATTAGTGGCTTGGAGGAGAGAGAAAATGTGAGCTTAATGTCCATCATGGCCATGGAGGCTCCATAAGCCCCACTTTTATGGGGCTTTTACTCTTCTGAGGGAGAGGAGAAGTTTTTAGGAGGAGGCCGACCATTAGGGTGGCTCAGCCCCCTCAATTGGGTTGAAACCGAAAAGTTGGTTTTATGGCCAGTAATGGAGTTTTGATGAATTTGGGAGTTACAGGCTTTCTCTATCAAATTCCTTCTTTAAGGACCTTCACTGGAGCAAGGGCAAGCGTTTCTACTGATCCTTTCTCAATTCCATTGAGGTTGGTGTAGAAGTTGCAGAGGAGCCAAAGCTCGGTGGCCGGAAATGGTGAGGTGGCAAAGTATACGCATTCAAGCTGCAAACCAGGTACTCCTCTACTCCTTCTTCGTGGGTTAAATCTTAGGATTCATTAGAGATGAGAATCAGGCTCAATTGAGCACGATTCGGTGGAACCTTTCCACTAGTTTTTCTGCAAAAATGAAATACAGGTTCGCCGGAATCCGCCATTTCCGGCGGCCAAACAACCTCCGGTCGATAACCCTCACCTCAACGAAGGTGGTGGTGGTGGCGGTTGGCTAGGGAGGTGACTGGATGGCTGACAAATAGCTTTGAAAGCTGCTTCAGGTCGGGAGATTCGGGTCTGTAGGATGAAGGTTGAAGACAATGCCTGGGCCGTCCGATTGCTGTAAGTAAGATTATAATAATTATTATTATAAAGTGTTATTTAATCCCTTTAATGTGCTCTTTTTAAAACAGAAAAAATAAGGCCCTTAGTGGTTGAACCATGAAAAGTGCCCAACATGAAAATTGTAGCCCTTGAAGTCTAGTATAATTTAAAATTGACTTCAACCCATTTGGGTTAGTGGTTTGACCACATCAATTAAAATGGTGCAATCTATACCGAGGCTTGATCATAGATTGTTTAGGGTGCCCCCATCAATCCTCTCCTCCAAATGACCTAAAATGTGGAGCATGCGACATTCATATATAGATTTATAACATATCCAAAAATGGGAATTTTTGGAAAACATTTTCCTAAAGTGTTTGTAAAAATTTAATAATCCATATATGAATTATTTAAGTGGTCTAATGATCTCTAAACCCACCAATATTTTGGTGTCTATATCTTATGGTCATGGCATGACTATGATAAAACTCTCAGCCCAATTGTGTTTGATTTGAATAGGTTTTGGTGAGACCAAAGTATGGCCCTTAAGCGGTTAGTTAGGGCAAGAGTGAGCTAGGGGCATGGAGGGGCCAATTCTCACCCAAAGGGGTTGGGACTTTGGCTAGAGCCCCAAGGTTAGTTTAACCACCCTCACATGGAGTCTGGGTGGATTATGGTGGATTTGCCATAGGACCCTAGTTCAAACCCTAAGGTTTAACTTTGGGGGTTTGTGAAGGATATAGTGTTATATGTCCATGCATGGACATGGGGTTTAGTCCATGTAATCCTAGGATGGTGAATAGCCCTAGGAAGGAATTTGGTGACATTTACACTTAGGAATACAAGTTATACCAATTAGGGATACTTTAGGCCTATACCTTTTATGAAAATATTGAAGTGTCATATGATCTTAGATCTTCATGGGATTTTGGTATGAGTAATTTTATAGTGATATTGATCTCCGAAATTTATTATAGTATGTTTAGAAAACAGTAGCTCATACTTGTAGTTATAACCTTCATCTTGCCCCTTGTGATGATTTTGAAGTAACCATGGTTACATTAACTTAGAATGATATGAAACTATGGTAAGATTAATTAAATGTCATTTAGATGCACTAGTAAATTATTTGGATTATTTGAACATTTTCTCTTAGTACTTCATGTTTAAAGTGAACTAGTGCACCTTATTTTCGAAAATAGATAATAAATAAAATATCTTACTGAAAAATTGTGTTACTTGGCCAGAGAACTTGTTATGGCCTAGTAAAGCCTAAAAAAATTGTTATATATTATTTGGATTAGTTTATAAGAATGTTCCTTCACAAGTGCACTCTAATGAAATTATTTAAAGTATTTTTCTACATAAGTCACTGACCTTGGAATTACATGAAACTTAGTCAGTAGTGTTTGATGATCATTATAAGGCTCTAGTAATTTTTATATAATTTTTGGACAATGATTTATGGTACTCTCTTCATTAATTCTAATTATTTGAATTAACTTGAATTAATTATTTAGAGGTTATTACATATATAAAAATTTGTTAAATTTGGTATTAACTGTTATTTTGTTTTCACATAGTGTTCATAATTTTTGGGTGGTCATAACTTAAAGAAATCTAGTACTTCATGTTCAAAATTACCCATTGCCAAAATTTTGGAAAAATTAATAAATGCCAAATTAACAAGGAAAATTACAAGTTTCCGGATTTAGACTAAATGTGTCATGATAGACCCATAATAATTAGCTTAGGGCCTTTGTATGAACATTTGTAGTACCTCCTATCATGTACATCATATAGTTTAGATTGGTCTGCATATAGTAAAACTGCGGAAGTTGCGATAGCATGTGGAATGGACATAGGGAGATAGGGTTAATAGTTTACTGACTTTGGTCAAGTGAAAATGAGTTCATCATTAGGAGTCATGATGTGAAAGTATCGAGTTGACTAGTGATAAATGAAGCTCGAGATCGACGAAACATCGTCCTTCCTGTGGAGGGAAAGTGAGTCAAATATGCTATAGTTAGATTAAGTATAACTTGAAATGGGGTTGGTTATGGTTATGTACCAACAATAATAAGTATCTTGCGAAAGGGAGCTTTGAGCTTCAGCCCATCGTAGTTCCTAGTGCCCTCTAGAGCCCTTCATGGGAAATGCCTTGGGCAGTCCAAGATTAACGTAAGCCATAAGTCTAAATAAATTACAAGAGTAATTAGAAATACTCTAAGATTACACTTACACTCACACTCCCCAGTGTTTTGGGAGCTAGGTTGGGTCTCACGAGCAGTAGGCATGATGGTTTTGGTGATGAGCAGGTTTGCCCGGCGAGCCGATGGCTCGGTAGATATTTGTGTCGAATGGGTTAGTTCGGGGAGCTTTGGCTCGGTAGATATTTGTGATGGATGGGATAGTCTGGGGAGCTTTGGCTCGGTGAGAAAATACATTAATGTTGCATGTGTATAAAATATAAAGTGGTGGGTCTTCAGTATTGGGGAGTCATCACAACGACACCAATACGTTGACTCGGCAAGTGTTGTTTAACACTTAGCCAAATAAAGTCAGGTGCGCCAGCAGGCAAGAGTACACAGGAGCTCCGCTTAGTGCACCAACGTTGAGGTGTATGATAGGTCTGACTGGTAGTGTTGATACCGGTTTAGAGGTGGGCGAGGCCCAACCCACCGCTTTCGTTTTCCACTACGGAGGTATCCTGGGAGGTAGGCTCCAAAAAGGGGGAACTAAAGGTCTGTGTGCACAGAGTCGGGTGTGTGTGTTGCACTTTCATGATCATACCATAGCATACTTACATGACATAGCATAACCATTGCATATAACCCTTGACACATATTGTATAAATTGGTATGAGACTCTTTATATAATATGGCTTGCAAAATGACCCCTTGGTCTATACGTTTGTTTGGGCATTCCTATAGGTCATGATTACTTACTTAGTTTACCTTCTTGTACTTTAACTTGCTCACCTTATTCATGGTATTTTTATATTTCTTACCTATTATTTGCTTACTTATACTTGTTGTGATTATATACTCGTGATATACTAGTTCCGCTGTCACCTTCTTACGTTTGTTACTCTCCACCTTAAAGACCTTCCCTTTCCTTCTCCCCACTCGGTGCCTAGGAGCCATGGGGGAGGGGTGGGGGATGATAGGACTTAGTGTTTTAGACTAACGGTCGTTGACCAAATCATTTTAGGGGATCGTGGAGCCGAACCAGGAGATGTAGCCCCAGAGGTCGGTGCGCATGGAGATGGGACAGTCTAGCACGAGAGTTCAGGCAGCAGTGACAGTGAGTCCCGAACATTAGTAACTATTATAGATTTGCTTCCGCGATGAGTGAATTATAGTGAGGATCATGATGTATCGGGCGGGAGACCATTTTATTAGTACTTGATTTATTGTTACTGTGGACTCTCCCTTCATGGAGATTTATTTATATTCATGTGATTTCTGGTGGACCAGCATTGAGTTTCATTTTACTCATGTACTTATACTTTTACTCTTCTCTTCTGAGATCGGTATGGTCGATAGGATCAGCATTTTGTAGTGATGACCTTCCCGGGTGTGTTGGTGTCACCACAAAGAGGCGGTTCTGGGCATAAGACCCGGTTGGTTTTGCAAAAAAGGTCTTACTTCGTCACCTATGGTTCCACGGAGTCGGCACTGTGTAGAGATCGCGGGAATCCGGGAATACAATCTCCAAATTCTGCAATGCCTTCAAAACCAGCCCCTACTCATCTATTTATAAGAAAACAAAGTCTAGGGCATCACATCTTCAACGACTATAATTGGTCGTAGGCGGGGCCACTAAAAAACACTAAAATAAACCAAAAATAATAAAGTAGCATATGATTTTGACTCGCAGCATCATTCCGAACACATCCGCGGAGTCCGATCGTCGATCCGAGCACGCCATATTTGGAAAGTCATCAATCAGGTTCGAACAGGCCCAAAACTCGTCCTCCATTGCAGGTCCTCGTCTTTGATCTACATCAATCTCCCGGTTTGAAATAATTCATGTCCCGATGAATAGTGATCCAAATTCTCTCGATGAATGCCAGGTAAGACTGGAAGAGGTCCACCAGAGATCATCCCAGTGTCGTCGATGGAAGAATGTCCTGGACAATTAACTCTCCCTGACCGAAAAGTTTTCATCTCCTGTGAATGGAGACGACCGTGCTGAAGTCAAAGTATATTGGCAAGTCGATCGAGCTCTACTGCAAGTAACCAGGTGTCACCAACGTATGTAGTAGGAATGCACTTGTGGAGTCTGGTCTCTATGATGCTCTCAACGCTCAACTCACGAGTGGTGGGTCCCGGTGCGATCGGCGATGTTGTAGGTAGAATCAAAGAAGATGAGTCCCCTTGTGGGTGGGTGTCAGAAGTGGGTGAGTAATGACGGCCATCCAACATATGGACCATGAAGGTGGAAAAACAACGAAAATGAAGGTGTGGACGTCTGGAAGTCCCCACTGCTGGGGTCTACATACTCGCGAGGCTCGTAGTATGACATCATATCTTCAACAGTAAACATCAGATAGATACCTATACTTGCAGGGGTATCAAGATCATAGGTATTTGCTTCAATCCGTCTCATGATTATATAGTGATCCATTTGCCTAGCGCTTAAGTTTTCAGCAAGCCTCACCCGGAGCCTCACAACATAGATTCTCACCATCACCTGCTTGCCTTCACGAAGTACCTGCTCTTGTTAGTGAACATCCGCATGTGACTTACAAAATTTATTATCATTAAGGATTCTCCGTCGGACCGAATCGTGCCACATATGCAAACAACGAAGAAACAACTCAATAGATATATGCAAATGATGAAGAAATGACTCAACAGACTCCTGCAAATGATGCAAATGAAACATGACTGACACAACGTGCACTTTATCAGAAAAATCTAAAAATGACTTTAAAATATATCAAGGGAGGTGGCATATCAGCTATTAAGGACGGATACTTCCCCGAACGCAGTGTACCCGTATCAGATACATATCCGGTACCGGTACGTATGTGATACTCAACATATACACCTATGTGGAAACACTTAGACTTAGCGCACATAATTCTGTATATTGTGATAGGAGTCTGTTTTTCTAGAGTTAACAAAAGTTGGCTCTATGCTAAGAAGTGTTTGTACGTCCAATTAAGTTGTGTATCTGTACCAAGTATGTTTCACATATCGATACGTTTCTATTACAAGTATGTGTCATGAACGTGTTGATTCAACGCAAGTTAATAACAAAATAGCTAACTTGTCTCTAGACTAACTTGAGATTGAAGATGTTGATCTCCAACACTGAAGTTGATCTCCAACAATGAAGAAAAAGAAAAAAAAGATGGTTAAGTAGACTTAAGTTTAATTTCATCTCTTTTGATTAAACATATAAGATGTTAAATTTTGTAATATTTATGAATGCTTAATGTTTGAAAACTTCATGTTTATGTTGTATTGATTTGTGAATTTGTACTTCAGATTATGTTTTTTATTTGATGTTTCAATGTTTTGAGAATTATTTATTGCACTTGTGATATAAAAATATATATTATATTTATTATGACATATCATGACGTACCCGTATCCTTGTTTTTAAATTATGCTATATCACCACTCATCCCATGTCTGCGGACTGCTCAGGTGACTATGCGAGACATCTACATTCAAATATGATCTCGTAACAAGGCAAATGTCTCTCAGAGAACGTAACACTTCGGGGGGTTCACCAGGAGGCATCTTCAAAAAGTCATCGCGAATGAGACGACCGCCTAAGTGAAAATCGTGTACACCAACTAGAAGACGTGACTCTATAGTGTGTGAGTGTCCCTGAAAATAAAGAACTCATCTGGTAGGTCAGCGGGTGGTGCTTCTCAAAATTCAGTGATAGTGCGATGTGTCAGCAAGTGTTGCCCTAAAAATTGGATGCTCCTCATAATATACATCCTCTAGGGCGGGGTCAGAGATGATAATAGAAGAGGCGTCCATAAATCGATACTCATGCATGCTGGGCCCACCTGAATCTCATCCTCATTAGGATGTGGCGGATCATCTAGATGCTCAACTGGGGGCTCGTCATAGAACTCGTCAGTAGGTTCATGGTCCTCCAGATGAGTACCATCACGAGGGGTAGTGTCCCCGTGAATTATTGGCGTAGCCACTCTGAGCTCAACACTAGGCATCGGGGTCTCAGTCGGGATGTTGCTCGGAATAATGGAAAGGAGAGTGCAACATAGACCTACACTTAAGAATGGGTCTGTGGGTGGGGTGCTAACTAACCCGGTGCATGACAGAAAAAGAGGTGTTGGTGAGGGGCACAACACTACAGGCTCAGTAGGCCGCTCAGGCTCGCTCTCAGTCGGGGTCACAAGAGATGGGTCAGAAACAAGAGATAGATCACTCATTAGGCTAAACAACTCACTGGGGTGAGAGTAATCCGCATCAGGTATCAATTCTGTCGTGGCTGGCAATACAGTGGTAGGCGTCGTGGTGACCTCAGTATGGGAGGGACTCATACTGTGGAGATCAAGGTGAAAATCTCATTGACCAGCTCTTGTTGATCTTATAGACTGTTCATAACGACGGGCAAGTTGATATGTCTGCTCGAGAGACATTGAGCTATGATAAACCACCTTATTACGTATGTCAGATCGAAGTATAGATATAAATCAGGTAGTGGTCATGGTTGGGTCCTCTCGGGTATCACTCCACCATTAACTCATCAGAATAGTTCTTGTACTCAGCGACAAACATGGATCCTCGCTGAAGGAAAAATAATTGGTCGAGCAAGATACTCCGATACGACGAAGATGGATACCTTTGACACAATGTTTGCTTCATGTCCACCCAACTAGTGATGCGACGAAGACGGTCTCGCTCGCGGGTCTTCTCAACGCTAGACCAATATGCCCTCGCTTTGATACCAATTGATGCATGACGAATCTATATACGGCGAAAAATAAGTGACCTAACCCTACATATTATGCAAAACCCGACAGATTATGCCATAGTTAGATAATAAATTAAAACATCACACAGATAAATTCATAGCAAGATACAAATAATTAATTAGTGCTAGGCAAACTTAGGCTTTCCTCCGCGTGGAGGGACAAAGCTAGAGCGTGCGACGAATAAATCATGCAAATCACAATAATTATCTAACAGACCACCACAATACAAGATATCCCGAACTAATATAGTGACCAACTCAATAATAAATTAAATCAATAAATCCAATACAACACGAGATTCACCAAAGTAGTGGGTTGACCAAGACACTGAAGAATACAGAGCCGAAAATTCGTGGATCAGTGATCGAATGTGGAACCAGTGATGTGGAAATAATGGATGTGGCTATCCTCGGCAGTGGATGGTGGAATCAGATCGAAAATGTATAGATCCGGTCATGCACGAGTAGATCCAAGAATGGGATGAGTGGATCCGGGTGAATAAGGGTAGATCCGACAATAAATGGTCAGATCCGGGCTGAATATACCAAATCGGGGCTGATCTGGGTAGGGGAAACAATTAGGTTTGTGGCTCCACGTGTATGGGGTGGCAGTTTTAGATGGGTGAGAATTGTAGAGGGCTGCGATGGTTAAACTGAGAGGAGGGGAGGTCGGCAGACAAGGAGGCTGGGGTGTGGGAGGCCGACGGTGGAGGGGAAGCCTGGAGGGTGATGATTAGGGTGGAGGGAGGTTGGATGACTATGGGATTCCAGTAAGGGGAGGTTTAGAGGAGGGGTGGATTGAAGAGCCTGCTGGTGCAGGGAGGTAGACAGAGAAGGCAGAAGGAATAAGGGGTGGAAAACTTTATAGGTGAATAGTGATTTCATTTTTGAATAGTGAAAATTCAAGGAAGAGGGGAATTCTGGACAACAATTTGTGGCTGCATTTGGGAGGATTTAGCGGGTTGTGGGAGATGGTTTGGGAGGGGTAAAAGAAGCTTATGGTTAGGGGTTATCTTGGGGAAGAAGATATAAGTATAGGAGTCATCACCTATGGTTTCACGGAGTCGTCACCATGGAGTGATCACATGAATCCGTGAATACAATCTCCTAATTCTACAATGCCTTCAAAACCAGCATCTACTCATCTATTTATAAGAAAAAAAAGACTAGGGCATCCCACCTTCAACGACTTTGATTGGCCGGAGGCGGCGCCACTCAAAATACACTAAAATAAACCAAAAATAATAAAGTAGCGTATGATTTTGACTCACGACATCAATCCGAACACATTTGTGGTGTTCGATCGTCGATCCGGCCACTCCATATATGGAAAGTCACCAATCAGCCCCAAACGGGCCCAAAACTCATCCTCCACTGCAGGTCCTCGTCTCTGCTCCGCATCACAATGCTTCCTCTGAGACAAGACAAGACCATTAGGTCATCAGGACACCTCAACTCCTAAGAAGTAGCGAAGTTGTCTCAAATCATTTATTTGAAAATGAGAGGCAAAATGTTGCTTGATTTGGGTGATGTCAGGAAGATCATTACTAGTCACTAAGATGTCATCAATGTAGACTAGAAGAATCACTGCGCTAGATGAATTTTGTCGAATAAAAAAGGAGAAATTTGTCGAGCTCGAGGTGAAGCCAAACTCACACATCACCTAGTTAAACTTTTGAAACCATGCCTATGGTGACTGTTTCAGACCATAAAGAGATTTCTTCAACTGATAGACAAGGGACTCCCTCAGGGTTGTATAACTTGGAGGTTGTTACATGTACACAGTCTCCACAAGATCGCCATGAAGGAAGGCATTTTTAATATTAAGCTGATGGAGAGGCCAATGACGCTGAATGACAAGAAAGAGGACACAGATAGTGTTGAGTTTTTCCACAGGATAAAATGTCTCTTCATAATCAAGACCATGTTGTTAAATGAAACTTCTAACAACAAGAAGAGCCTTGAGTCAATCAACAGTCTCATTCGGATGATGTTTCACAGTGAATAACCACTTACAACTTACTGTATGTTGATTAGGAAGAAGAGGAACCAGGTCCCAAATGTGAATGGCCCAAAGTGCATCCATTTCCTCATCCAGTTTTGTGCGCCATCTTGGATGCTGAAGGGCCTTCTGCACAGAAGAGCGAGTGGAAATAGACGAAAGCGTGGTTGCAAACCTGCACAAATCGGAGGAGAGACAATGCAGAGAGACATAATTAGAAATCAAATGTGTGGTGGAGGGTATCGCCAAAACAACAGTCGGTGAAGTATCAGTAGTTGATTGGAGTTGTCGCGGGGCAACAGATCAAGGATATAGACGAGAGTAGACATGAAGAGGAGCCGACGTAGCCGGTGATGTTGGTAGTAAAGATGATAGAGGAGAATTAGTGGGAACAAGAGGACATGGCAGATCAGGAGGATATTGACTTAGTGATAGATTGGTCGAAGGTTGATCTTCCATAGAAGTGATATCAACAGACGTGACCAGCTTTCAAGTAGAGTTAGAGCAACATACATAACCCTTCTGGGTGTGAGAATACCCAACAAATATGTAGTGCATGACACGAGGGGCCAGTTTGTCAACAGGAGGATCCAGATGGTGAACGTAACAAACACAGCCAAAGACCCGTAGCGTCAAGGGTAAGGCATGTTGTTTAGGAAATAGGAGATAGAAGGGGGTTGTAAATTGGAGGACGGACGTGGGAATGAGGTTGATGATACAAAAAGCATTGGATATATCAAAATTCCAATAGGTATTGGGGACTTGCATCTGGAATAAGAGAGACCATGTGACTTCAAGAAGGTGGTGATTCTTCCGCTCAGCAACACCATTTTGTTGTGGCGTGTACGCACACGAGGTTTGGTCGATGATACCCAATAAGTTGCAGAATTCCTGGAAAGTATGCCCAATGTATTCACACACATGACTAGTACGCATGGTTATCAAGGTCGTGATCCGGATTGTAGGATCGTAGGATCTAAAATTTGTAAATCGATATGGATCTTATTCAGGATCTAAATCTACATCTCTAGGACTGAGATCATAATCTGAATCTTAGGAATTTAGGATCACGATCCCAACTCGATTCTACCGATCCTGCTAAAGGGAACTAAAAACATGTCCAACCCTATCTCGACCCTATTCAACCGGTCCAACGCCCAAAATCTATCATTTATCTCAATCTCAATCGTGACCCCCATAACACATCGCAGAATCATATCTTGCCGCTTCACCCGATCTCAAGTGCCGACTGAAAATAGATGTCAAGCGTGATTTCTTTGATCGCTTCCAATCCAGACAATGGCTTACTTTTCTTTCCTTACCTAGTTTCATTTCAGGTGTTGACATTTCATCTCTTCCATTCCAACATATGAGCAATCCAGTGTCTTACTGCTTCCAACCCGGAGTTTTCTCTTCCTTTCTAATGTACGAGCAATCCAACGATAAGAAATCTAGCATATGAGCAATCCATGCTTCCTTCTTCGAGCGTACGAGCAATCCATCAATCCAACTGATTTAGTTATTCAATTTTTTTTTGATATAATTATTCACATACTGCTTAATTTAATGATTTAAACACATAATTGGACGATACAAAGTTCAATTTTATATTTTAGTCTTAATTTATGAATGTTGTAGGATCTTCCAATCCTTGATCTAATCCGATCCAACCTCGAAACAATCCCACCTAGGATCTCGATCCCGACAACCTTGCTAGTATGAAGAATTTTGATAGCACGTGTAAATTGAGTGTGGGTTTCTAAAGTAAAGGAGTGAAAAATGGGCAAATGCTCAGAGCGATCACGCATTATATATAACCATGGCATGCATGAATAATCATCAATAAACATAACAAAGTAGCGATAATTAGATATACTAGTAGTTTTGTAGAGACCACAAATATCAGAATGAATTAAATCAAGAGGAAAATCACCCCGAGAAGAATAAGGTGGGAAAATAGAACAATGATGTTTTCCATAGCTACACGAGTCACAATTAAAAAGGTAAAAGATATATCAGGAAGAGACTTTTGGAGAATGGAAAGAGGAGCATGTCTGAGACGCCATTGCCAATCAGCAGGGATGATAGAAGAGAGAGTTGAGGAAGGAAAATATAGAATGTAGATCCCATTGCACAACCACCCAGCACCAATGATAATGCACGTTTGTCGATCCCGCACAACAAAAGAAGCGAGAGAAAAGGTAATCAGTCAATCGTGATCATGATTTAGCCGGCTGACAGAGTAGACTGAATGTAGTCATGTAAAGTCAGGGATATAAAGAACATGACAAAGTGTTAGAGAGGTGGTGAGTAACAAATTGCTAGAACTAACAACAAGAGTGGTGTCGCCGTTTGCAACAGTAATGAACTATGGATACATAGAGTTCAGGTACTGAAGAATTGTAAATATACACATATTTTAGTACTTTAGTTATATCATTTTAGTTTTTATTCATAAATTTTAGTTATTTTTTGTTTATAGATATGTCTCTTTTTGTAAATATTTGCGTAACCTAACTTAATTTTGATTTCTGAAATTTTTCAGGAAATTGTCAAAAATTGACATGTCACGCCCAGAGTCACGCCCGTGACCTAGGGCGTGACTCATCTCTCCACTTGACGAATTCCCGTTCAACGATTTCAGCTCGACTTTCCGTTCGACGATCGTCAATTCCTCCGCGACACGCCCAGAGTCACGCCCGTGACCTAGGGCGTGACTCAAACTCACCTCGACGATTTCAACTCGACACTTTCCGCTCGACGATTGTCAAGTGTCGACACCAACCGACACGCCCAGCATCACGCCATGACTTGGGGCGTGACCATTCCACCTGGCTCGACAAGACCCGCGCGGCGACTTTTGGCGCCACCCGCGCCTAGTTCTACCTCGCCGACACGCCCACCGTCAAACCCATGACCTGGGGCGTGACCTCTGCGTGACCAACACGCATCCAGCCTGAAGTCAACTTTGCAGTCAAATCACCGGCCGCCTTCGCAAACAGGAGTGACACGCCCACCGACATGCCCGTGTCGGAGGGCGTGTTCTTAGTTTTTTCCCCTATAAATTCCCCACTTCTGTAATGACCAATGGTTCACATTTTTGAGCCATTTTGGTGTGTTTTGTGGGTTGCATTCGTGGATTCCCTTGCTATGTAAGGAGATTTCTCCCCCCTTTTCTTTCATGTTTGTTTTTGTTTTTTCCTTTGGCTTTGTAATAGCTTTGTAATAGTCTTCTTTAATCAATAAAAAAGTTAGTTTTCCTCTTCTTAAATGGCTTTGGAATGAACTCATGTGCCCACTTTTCTTCTCATTTTAACCTTAGTATTTCCTTTGTTTTCTCTCTTTATGAAAAGTGTGTGTGTGTATGAGTATAACATGTTTATTATTCATGTTTTTAACTTGTCTTCATGTTAGGCTTTGTAGTAGATTTCATTTCTAAATCAAATGTGGTATGATAAGTTTTCCTCTCTTTCATCATGTCTTTTACTTAAGAGCCTTATGCTTTCATTCTTATGTATTTATAAAGGAGTATTGAAAGTGATTTTGATTTTTTTTACTTAGCCTTTTTTGTAGGATTGTAAAACCTTTTTTGTTCTTTTCATTTTCTTTTCACTTTTTTTTTCACTTTTATGAAAACATAAGAATGAAAATCTTGTTATTTTAATTTTTAAAGAACTTTGGTTTTTTGATTTGTTTTGAAAAACTTTTGTTCTCTTAAAATTTTATTTTGTTCTTTTTATTTGTTTTTGGTAAAACCTAAGTATAGAAAAGTAGTAGTTTTAATTTTTAGGTAACTTTCATTTTGTTTTCAAATGTGTGTGTGAGTGTATGAGAATAATTTTTATGCTTTCTTTAATTTATGAAGAGTGTGTGAGTGTAGCTGTTAAATTTTCATGCTTTATTTTCATGCTTTTTTTATTGCTTTCTTCAATTATGTAGAGTGCGTGTGTGTAGGAGATAGATTTTCATGCTTTATTTTATCGCTTTCTTCAATTACGTAGAGTGCGTGTGTGTAGGAGATAGTTTTATTGCTTTCTTTCAATTATGTAGAGTGTGTGTTAGCGTTTATTTCCTCCTACTCGCTAGGAGTTAAATGGCCGGATTTTGTTTACCGCCTACTCATTTGAGTTAAATGGCAGGTCTTTTATTTTTCTGTAATTATTTTAGTAGGACTTGTAATTGTATTTATTTCCGCCTACTCGTTAAGAGTTAAATGGCGTGCCCTTTATTTCCCGTCTACTCGTTTGAGTAGGACTTGTAATTTTCCCTTTTTGTAACATAGATTCTGTTTATTTATAATTTGAAGTGTGCGTGAGTTCTTGTTTTAGCTAACTTTTCAGCCTTCTAAATGTTTGTTATTTCTTTATGTCCTCTTCTTATAATCATTTAGTGTTTAATTTCGAACTCGTGCCTCATTAAATTATAAAGCCGTCCCCATACCGATGTGTGGCTAATCGCTATTAGCCTCGGCATCGAAGAGCATTGGGACATTTAAAATGATTTGAAATAATTAAAGCTCTCTATTTTCACTTTAATTTAAGCAATTAAGGTTTACCCAGGGTTAACGACGCGTAGGACCACAAATCGATGTGTGGGCCCTATTTCCGTTATCCATACGCTAGCTAGCCGAGAGGTCGTGCGTATGGACAGATCACCCCTGGGTAAATAGAGTTGCGTGCATACCCTCGAGAGAGCACAAGCGTAATTCTATCTGATTGGGTTCCCCACCCAATAACAGGGTTCTTAGCGTAAAGCGTGCGTTAAGAGGAATCCTTCGTCGAACTAACGTTCGGTCGAATAGTCTTAGCGTTCAGGTGAGCAATATTCCTAGAGATAAGTGCGCTCACATTTGTGGAACCTCCACGACCAAGTTGCCTTTAATTAATTTGAAAACTAAGTCCTATAATTACTAAAAATTATTTTAGTCTTAATCTGATTCGATGCCGACCGTTAACCCTTCATCGAATGTTTTCTAAATCGTTTTTTTTTTCGCTCCTTTACTTTTTCCATCTTTACATAATTAAAATCTCCACCTTATTTTCAATAAAATAATAGTCCTCCCGGAGAAGTAAGAATAGTAAACACGACCCCGAGAATAATATGACCTCGGTATTCCCACGAATATCGAGTACTACTTGCGATAGGTGCACTTGGCTCCTGTAGCAAGCCCGCGGCGATCGACTCACCGAACCAACCACAGTAAGAGTCTGTTCGCGGGCCAATCAAGTTTTTGGTGCCGTTGCCGGGGACTTCTTCGAGTTGCTATTTCGAATTCCGGAGTCTATTACTTTTACTTATTTTCTATAAACTAAAAAAAACAAAACTAAAAACTTTATTTTAAATAAAATAAAATAAAAAGAGTTTATTTTGTTTAATTTTTTTTTTCTCTTTGGGTATATGACCCGTGGACAACCCTCCGAGTCTGAAGATTTTGACTTCGACCCTGAGATCGAATGCTCCCTTGCGCGTATTCGATCTCAACGTCGAATTCCATCTTTAGACCCCGAAGAATCTATTGGAGAACCCTCTGTTGTAGTTATGGCCGCCCCTAACCATGCCCCGGCGGCCGAGCGTACTATGTCTTATTATGCCCGGCCTAACCTGCACGATACTGGGTCTAGTATTGTTCGCCCTGCGGTGGTGAATAATAATTTGGAAATAAAATCGAGTGTCATTCAAAAGGTCCAAAACGGCGTGCAGTTCGATGGACTGCCGGATGAGGACCCGAATGTCCACTTGTCCAACGTTTTGGAAATATGCGACACCTTCAAGATTAATAGCGTCACTGATGACGGCATTCTCTTGCGCTTATTTCCTTTTTCCCTTAAGTCAAAAGCCAAGTTGTGGTTGAATGCCCTCCTGCGAGGATGTATCACCACGTGGGCTGAGTTGACGGAGCGGTTCCTAACGAAGTACTTTCCGCCCGCAAAAACTGCAAAGTTGCGGGCGTACATTTCTTTGTTTGTGCAAAACGATCCTGAGTCTCTATATGAGACTTGGGAACGGTTTAAGGAATTCCTCCACCGGTGCCCGCACCACGCGCTGCCAATGTGGTTGCAGGTACAAATTTTTTATAATGGGCTTAATTTTCAGACGCGTCAAATGATTGATGCGGCTGCCGGGGGCACACTAAACAACAAAACCCCTAAGGCCTCCCAGGCTTTATTCGAAGAGATGTCTATGAACGCCTATCAATGGAACGTCCCGCGGGGACGCCCAAAGCCGGCGACTGGTCTTTTTGAAGTGTATGCCACTGCTCTCTTAACCCTTCAAGTTGAAAGGTTAACAAAGTAGGTGGCGGAGATGTCTGCTGCCTCCTCCACTCCGCCTTGTTTTATTCCCCCCAACGTCTGCGTGGCTGAAGAGTTCGTGGATTTCATGGGAAATTCGGGTCGTCCTTTCTTCAACCCCAACAACAACCCTTATAGTAATAACTATAATTCGAGTTGGAGGAATCACCCAAATTTCTTTTGGAGCAACCCGAACAATGCGCAGCGTCCCCCTCTTTCTTATGCGCACGGATTTCTGTCGCCTCCTCCTCTTCCAAAACCCTCCCCGATGGAGGAAAGGTTTTTGAAGTATATTGCGTCCAACGAGTCAAATATCCGGAACATCACCGGATCTCTAAAAACACTCGAACAACAGGTTGGACAACTGGCGAGGATGATGTCCGAGCGCGCGCTCGGGGCACTGCCGGGAAACACGGAGCCTAATCCGTGGGAGAATGCCAATGCTATAACCCTCCGTAGAGGAAAGGAGGTGGTCGATCCAAAACAGACCGACCCTCAGGTACATATTTCACCTTCGACCCCTCTTCCCCTTTCTTCGATTACGTCGCCTTTATCGATTTTAAAAGAAAAAATTATTTTAAACAAGGCCCTTCCATATCCGCATAAGTTAGATAACAAGCGTAAGGACGCGCAATATAAAAAATTTATTTTATTATTAAAACAAATTCACATTAATGTTCCTTTTTGCGAGGCTATCTCGCAAATGCCCAAATATGCGAAATTTTTAAAAGACTTACTTTCTAATAAACGTAAATTAGAGGATATTTCGCATGTATCTCTTAACGTCGTCTGCTCGGCGGCCCTTACTAATAAATTGCCCACAAAACAAAACGACATGGGACGGTTTTCCATCCCGTGCCTTTTTGGCGATATATTAGTAAAGTACGCCTTAGCTGATTTAGGGGCTAACATTAATCTGATGCCGTTCTCGCTCTTTTCACGTTTAGGTTTGGGTACTCCTAGACCTACTAATATGCGGATCCAATTAGCGGATCGCTCGGTTAAGTTCCCTATCGGGGTAGTGGAGGATGTCCTTGTCCGAGTAGATAAGTTTACCTTTCCTGTAGACTTCGTCATCTTAGACATCGAGGAGGACACCAAGGTACCAATAATACTCGGTCGCCCTTTTCTCGCCACCTCCCGCGCACTAATAGATTTTAGTAATGGTCGTCTTCTCCTCCGGGTAGGAGATGACCAAGTTACTTTCTCTATTAATCCCTCGATGGACTATTTGTCATCGAGCAACGATTTCTGCTATTCTTTAGATACATTTTTTGGAGATCGTTCTTCTCCCGTTTTCGAGTCCGTGTTTTTAAACGACGATATTTATGCGCTTGAAAATTTTAAATGCGATGAGGATACCTCTTTAGACTTGCCTTTTGAACCAATTGGTAAAAAAGACATAGGCATTAAAACCTCCCTAGAAGAACCGCCCATCCTAGACCTCAAACCCTTACCCGCATCGCTCAAATACGCATTTTTGGGAAAAAGCGATACGCTTCCCGTTATTATTTCTTCAGAGTTGAGTGATTCGGAGACTTCCGATTTATTGGAAGTTTTATTTAAACATAGTCACGCAATTGCGTGTCAAATCTCTGACTTAAAGGGGTTTAGCCCCTCCTTTTGCACCCATAAGATATTTCTTAACGATAATTGCCGCAAAACGATTCAGCCGCAGCGTCTTCTTAACCCAAACATGAAAGACGTCGTTAAAGCCGAGATTATTAAGTTATTAGGTGCGAGGATTATCTACCGTATTTCGGACAGTGCATGGGTTAGTCCCGTGCATGTCGTGCCCAAGAAGGGCGGTCTAACCGTAGTGGCGGATGAGCATAACGAGCTCGTCCCAACTCGTACTGTTACGGGTTGGCGAGTGTGCATCGATTATAGAAAACTTAATGATGCAACCCGCAAGGACCATTTCCCTTTGCCTTTTCTGGACCAGATTTTAGAGCGTTTATCCGGTCATCCATATTATTGTTTTCTTGATGGTTTATCGAGGTTTTTCCAAATCCCCATTTCCCCCGATGATCAAGAGAAAACAACTTTTACTTGCCCGTTTGGCACCTTCACATATCGAAGAATGTCATTTGGACTCTGCAATGCGCCGACTACATTCCAAAGATGTATGCTAACGAGCTTTGGCGAGCTAGTAGAAGACATTATGGAAGTCTTTATGGATGATTTTTCTGTTTTTGGACGCTCTTTTCCCGATTGCCTTCACAATTTAGATCGTGTCCTTCAACGTTGCGAGGACACAAGCCTTGTGTTAAATTGGGAAAAATGCAAATTTATGGTTCGAAGAGGTTTGGTCCTCGGCCATATGATTTCGTCTAAGGCGATGGAGGTGGATAAGGCCAAGATAGAAATCATAGAAAAACTACCGCAACCAACAAATGTAAAATCTATTAGAAGTTTCTTAGGCCATGTGGGCTTTTACCGACGCTTTATTCAAGATTATTCAAAAATAACAAAGCCGCTTACTCACCTCTTGGAAAAGGAATCACGTTTCATCTTTAGTAGCGAATGCGAGTCCGCCTTTAATTTAATAAAACAAAAACTTATCACTTCACCAATTTTAGTGGCCCCTAATTGGTCTCTTCCATTCGAAATTATGTGCGACGCTAGTGATATTTCCTTTGGTGTCGTTCTTGGCCAACGAGTAGAAAAACATTTTCATCCAATTTATTACGCTAGCAAGACGCTCACTTCCGCACAAGTAAATTACATGACAACGGAAAAGGAACTCTTAGCGTCGTCTTCGCTTTTGATAAGTTTCGCTCGTATATAACGCTTTCTAAAGTTATCGTATTTACCGATTACTCCGCGCTTAAATATTAATTAGCTAAAAATGATGTGAAGCCCTACCTTCTTCGATGGATTCTCCTCCTACAAGAGTTTGATTTGGAGATTCGAGATAAGCGGGGAGCGGAAAATCTAGCGGCAAACCACTTCTCCCATTTAGAAAATCCGGGTGCAGAACCGCTCGTCGAATCTGAAATAAATGACAGATTCCCCGAGGAACGCCTCCTAGCCATTCATACTTTTTCTTCTTCATCATCTTCGCCTTGTTTCGCAGACTTTGCAAATTACTTAGTAGCGCGGGTGCTTCCAAAAGAGTTTTCAAGTCATCAAAAGAAGAAATTCTTTTCTGACTTGAAAAATTTCTTTTGGGAGGATGATGGTTAAAACTCCAAAATTATTTACGGTCACGCGGCGACCCGACAGTTTTATTTGAGAAAAAGGCGGAAGTAGTTTTATTATTTAGAAAACGGGGCGCGCGTATTTATTTATTTGGATATAAAATGGTTTAGATCGAGTTTTAACGAAAGGAGGCAAGTGCACCTATCGTGAGTAGTACAGGATATTCCGGGTGGAATATCGAGGTCGTATTGTTCTCGGGGTCGGTTCGATTATTTCTACTCTTCCCTGGAGGGGACTGTTATTTTACCGATAATTAACTTGACGGGTTATATTTTATATATAATAAAAAAGCAGAAAATTGCAGAAAGAAAATGAAAGCATGAAGGTGGTGCCGATGAAGAGCTTAGCTCGATGGTACTGAAAAAAGCAATTGAACTAAAATAAACTTTAAATAAAATGAGCTCCTAAATTTCTAATTAATTATGGCGGAGACTTGGCTGTGGAGGTTCCACTAAAATGAGCTCACCTAGCTATAGGGCTATCGCTCACCTGAACGCTAAGACTATTCGACCGAACGTTAGTCCGACGAAGGATTTCTCTTAACGCCCGCATTACGCTAAGAACTCCGCTATTGGGTGGGGAACCCAATCCGGTAGAGTTGGCGCGCCTCCTCTCTCGAGGGTTAGTGCGGAACTCTCTTTGCCAAGGGGTGATCTGTCCATACGCACGGCCTCTCGGCGAGCGTATGGAAAATGAAAATAGGGCCCACACATCGATATGTTGTCCTACGCGTCGTTAACCCCGGACAAACCTTAAGTACTTTTAATTAATTAGAAAAATACGACCTTTAATTATTTTAAGCTATTTTATCTGTCCCAATGCTCTTCGATACCGAGTGCTAAGAACGGTTAGCCACTCATCGGAATGGGGACGGCTTGTGGTGAAAAGCAGAAAATAAAGCAGTAAAGAAAGCGGTAAATGAAAGCTATAAAATGAAAGCAGTAAAGGAAAGCTGAAAATTGCAAGTCCTACTCAAACGAGTAGGACTGAAGAAAGCTGTAAATTGCGAGACCCGGCGCAAATGCGTGGGCGGCAGAAAGAAAGCGGGTCCCACTCAAACGAGTAGGACTAAATAAATGCAACACACGCACGCACTCTACATAAAGTAAAACTCACGCACACACTCTCTCGACATAAATGAAAACACACACACACAAATCCTACTCAAATGAGTAGGGAAAATTAAGACCTGCCATTTAACTCGAATGAGTAGGCGGAAATAAAGAAAATTACAAACTCACGCACTCTACAGAAAGTAAAATAAGCAAGCGTCATTTAACTCTTAACGAGTAGGCGGAAATAAATGCGCATACATAAAAAATTGCAAAAAACTAAGTTACCGAAAAATTAAAACAACTGCATTTCTACATCTGGAATGCGGTAGAAATGCATAAAAAGTGAAAATAAAAATTAAACGAGCGAAAAAGTTTTGCAAACAAAAATGAAAATGCAAGTGCTCGAAAAATAAAAATGAATACATTTCTACCGATAGAATGCGGTAGCAATGCGTAAAAAGAAGACGAAAAAATTAAACGGACAAAAGTTTTAAATAAAAATGCAAGTGCACGAAAAATTGAAACGAATATATTTTCATTCCTATAACTTGATAAAAACGCTAAAAAAGTGTAAATAAAGTAAAAAGAAAGAAAAAGTTTTACAACCTAAAAAAAAATCTAAGTTGAAGAAAAATGAAAGACACTTTAAAACGTTTTTACGGGTTTATAGTAATGAAATAAAAGCTATAAAAATCTAAGTTTAACCAAAACAAAGTAAAAATAACTAAACATAAAAACATGAAAACTATACTCATACACTCACACACCCATTTCAAAAGAACGAAAAAGAAGTTAAAATAAGGAATAAATAAGATTGCAAAGGGTGGGCGCATAGATGAAGTCCAAAACATAGAAATGAGAAAAAAAACTACATTTTTATTATGTCTAAAAACTATTACAAAGCTAGTACAAAAATAAAAGAGAGAGAGAAAGAGAAAACCCCATTCCATAGGTTGGAAATCCATCTACGCAGCACCTCCCCTTACAAAATGGTTCAAAAAAGGGAACCAGAAATCCTTACAGAACACAGCTATTTATAGACAGAAATTTTCATGTGACACGCCCTCTGACACGGGCGTGTCAGGGGGCGTGTCAGTACTATTTGCGAAGGCGGCCGGCAATTTGACGGGAAAGTGGACTTCGGGCTGGACACGTGTCGGTCTCGCGTTGGTCACGCCCCAGGTCACGGGCGTGACGTTGGGCATGTCATGGAGGTGGATCTGGGCGCGGTGCGTCAAAAAGTCGTCGCGCGGGTCTTGTCGGTCAGGTGGAGAAGTCACGCACCAGGTCACGGGCGTGACTCTGGGCGTGTCGGTTGGTGTCGACACTCGACAAACGTCGAGCGGAAAATGTCGAGTTGAAAATCGTCGAGCGGGTAGAGGTGTCACGCCCTAGGTCACGGGCGTGACTCTTGGCGTGTCGAGGGGGTCGACGATCGTTGAGCTGGAAACGTCGAGCAGGGGACACGTGCTTGGGTCACGCCCCGTGTCGGGCGACACGGGCGTGACGCCGGGCGTGTCAAACTTTTTCTTCTCCAAAATTGCTGATTTCACGGTTTTTGCATTGTCACGCCCTGGTCACGGGCGTGACCAATTTGTCACGGGCGTGACTTGACAATTTTTGGCATTTTTCCTGAAAATTTCAGGAAACAAAAATAAATTTAAGTTAGCAATATTTATAAAAAAAGAAGCAATTTATTAAAGAAATATAAAACAAAAATAAAAAAATAAACTAAAATGACTTATTTAATGTACATACAAATAGGTATATTTACAATTTATCAGAGGACCCATTTCTTTTTCGTATCTGCGCGGACCAAACGGTCCGAAGATGCGTTGCGGGTGTGGAGTGCATGCAAATTCTTAAGCACTGCCACGAGGGTCCAGCCGGTGGGCATTATCAAGTCATCCAGACCGCTCGGAAGGTGCTAGAGGCAGGCTACTTTTGGCCCACTCTCTTCAAAAACGCGCATACTTTTGTGCGCGCATGCGATAGTTGTCAGCGGTCGGGTAACATCTCTCGTCGCGATGAGATGCCCCCAAAACATGTTTTTAGAGTGCAAAGTCTTCGATTTATGGGGCATAGATTTTGTTGGCCCCCTACCTCCGTCTTTCAAAAATATTTATATATTAGTGGCGGTCGACTACGTATCGAGGTGGGCGGAAGCGCAATCTCTCCCCACCAACGATGCGCGAGTCGTCGTTACATTTCTTAAAAAACTCTTTTCTCGCTTCGGCACGCCTCGCGCAATTGTTAGTGATAGGGAAACACATTTCTGTAACGCTCTTATGGCTAAGACGTTAGCTAAATACGGAGTCACGCACAAGCTTGCCACCCCCTACCACCGGCAAACAAGTGGCCAAGTTGAGGTAGTAAATCGAGAGATTAAGTGAATTTTAGAAAAAAACCGTTTCACTAAATAGGAAAGATTGGTCCGTTAAACTCGACGATGCGTTGTGGGCGTATTGGACGGCATACAAAACTGCAATTGGTTGTACGCCGTTCCGGTTAGTCTGCGGTAAAGCGTGCCATTTACCCGTAGAACTAGAGCATCACGCTCTTTGGGCTTTAAAACTCTTAAACCTCGACGCCAACTTAGCCGCTCAGAATAGAAAACTGCAACTAAACGAGCTCGATGAATGGCGTGCGAACGCTTACGAGAGCAATAAATTCTATAAGGAGCATTCTAAGTTATATCACGATCGAAATTTAAAGTCCCCAAAAATATTTTCTCCGGGCGATCTTGTCATTCTTTATAATTCATGCCTTAAGCTTTTTCCGGGTAAACTAAAATGTAGATGGTTCGGTCCCTTCTTAGTGGAGGAAGTCTTTCCATATGGTACTGTACTCGTCTCCCACCCGGAAAGAGGTTCGTTTAAAGTAAACGGTCATCGGCTTAAGTTATACATAGCGGGCGACCCAGTGATCGAGCATTACGAAACCATAACTTTCCTCCACATTATAAACCCGCCAAAATAGTCAAGCTACACGACTATAAACAAAGCGCTCCTGGGAGGCACCCCTCGCTAATCTTTTTCGCACTTTCCTTATTTTCTTTGCTCCTTTTTCTAATAAATGCAGGGTTTCTAATGGACTTCCCCGAACGCGCATCAGGGACGTTTCTACACCCCCTCTCTTTACTTTTGTACATATCGCATTTTATTTAATTTTTGTTTCGCATACTTACGTTACAACATTGGGGACAATGTCGGACTTAAGTATGCGGGTATTTTCGTGCTTTACTTTCTGCACTTCTATTTTATGCATTTCAAAAACCCAAAAAATATATATATAACAAAAAAAACAAACAAAAAACTTTAAAATGAAAAATCCAAATTTTTTTCTTTTCCATTCTTTTTATTAAGAAAAACAAAACCAAAACAAAAAATCAAAAAAAAATTATAAAACAAAAATTCCAAAAATATTTAGTTTCATTTTGTAAATATTTTTTTTTGTAAATATTCTTTTTGTAAATACTCTTTTCTCTCTCCCCTTTCTTCATTCTTATAAAAACCTCTCTTTTTCTCCCATTTTTTTGTACATAGAATGAAAATTTTCTTAAAAAATACAAAAAAAAACTTTTTATGTATATATTAATGACATAAACTTAAAAAAAAACCAAAAAAAAGATAATAGTTCAAAAAAAATAATTCAAAAAAATTGAGAAACAAAACAAAAATACAAAAAAAAAAGATAATAAATGAAAAACACAAAAAAATGATGATAAAAACTATAAAAATATAAAAAAATGTTTTGAAACAAATAAATCAAATATTTGATTCTTAACTTTCCTGATATCCAAAAATTCTATTTTGAGTTTATTTATATGTGAATTTAATTAATTCTTTATTCACTACCCGTTTGTTAATTATTGATTGAAAAATTTAAATAGCCGGGGTTAAGTTTTAAAGAATTCAATATGCTTTGTTAAAAATAGAGAACTCGTTTTAGGCACTACTTCTAATTTTTCATTGATAGGAGCACGTGTATTATGTTAGGAAATAACGACTATAGAATTCAATTATACTTACTTTTAGCTTTCTGAAAAATTGGAACGTACAATTTATTAAGGTTGCTCTCAAATATTTTTAGGATTAAAAATCTAGTTTTTTTTTCTCCCCTTACTTATCATGACCTACATGACATGATAAAATTTTTATCCTTAAAAGATCCTATGTCAATGGGAATAACATTTCGTTCCGTAAACATAGGCACCCAATAATTTAAAAAGATTATATGTTATGGAGTAAGGGGATAAAATTCATTACTCCTACACATATACATTGGGTTAATTTTATTCTTATGAATGGAAAGCAAAAATCATATTAGGAAAATAAGATTTCATTTTCCTAATAATCCAAAAGAGAAAAATGGAGGTTCGAGAAAAAATTACCTCACCTCAAAATCAAAACCCACTTCATAAACCCACTACCCCCTTATAGCCAATTACACGATTCTAGAATTAATTCAAAAATCTATTTGAGAGTATAATTAGTAAATTGTATTATTTCCAGTAACACTCTTATAAGCTAGAGTTCATATAATTCCAAACTATTTTCGTTAATCTAACCATTACAAATATTGCCTTCTATTTGATTACATCAAGAAGTCTTTTGGCCAAAACTTTTGCGATATTTAAATCATCTACATAATTTTAGGACTTAACTCTTACACCCCGTATATTTATTTAGATCTCTCTTATAATTGATTAGGCGGTAGCTAAACTTAGAGTTTTTTTCCTATTCCTTATAAGTTCACCTCAAACATTTGCTCTGGAATAGCAAAAGCTTAAGTATGGGGGTATTTGATGAATTGTAAATATACGCATATTTTAGTACTTTAGTTATATCATTTTAGTTCTTATTCATTAATTTTAGTTATTTTTTGTTTATAAATATGTCTCTTTTTGTAAATATTTGCGTAACCTAACTTAATTTTGATTTCTGAAATTTTTTAGGAAATTGTCAAAAATTGACATGTCACGCCCATAGTCATGCCCGTGACCTAGGGCATGACTCATCTCTCCGCTCGACGAATTCCCGTTCAACGATTTCAGCTCGACTTTCCGTTCGACGATCGTCAATTCCTCCGCGACATGCCCAGAGTCACGCCCGTGACCTAGGGCGTGACTCAAACTCACCTCGACGATTTCAACTCGACACTTTTCGCTCCACGATTGTCAAGTGTCACCACCAACCGACACGCCCAGCATCACGCCGTGACCTGGGCAGTGACCATTCCACCTGGCTCGACAACACCCGCGCGGCGACTTTCGGTGCAACCCGCGCCCAGTTCTACCTCGCCGACACGCCCACCGTCACGCCCATGACATGGGGTGTGACCTCTGCGTGACCAACACGCGTCCAAACTGAAGTCAACTTTGTAGTCAAATCGCTGGCCACCTTCGCAAACAGTAGTGACACGCCCACCGACACGCCCGTGTCGGAGGGCGTGTTCTTAGTTTTTTTTCCCTATAAATTCCCAACTTCTGTAATGACCAAGGGTTCACATTTTTGAGCCATTTTAGTGTGTTTTGTGGGCTGCATCCGTGGATTCCCTTGCTATGTAAGGAGATTTCTCCCCCCTTTTCTTTCATGTTTGTTTTTGCTTTAGCTTTGGCTTTGTAATAGCTTTGTAATAGTCTTCTTTAATCAATAAAAATGTTAGTTTTCCTCTTCTTAAATAGCTTTGGAATGAACTCATGTGCCCACTTTTCTTCTCATTTTATCCTTAGTATTTCCTTTATTTTTTCTCTTTATGAAAAGTGTGTGTGTGTGCGTGTGTGTATGAGTATAACAAGTTTATTATTCATGTTTTTAACTTGTCTTCATGTTAGGCTTTGTAGTAGATTTCATTTCTAAATCAAATGTGGTATGATAAGTTTTCCTCTTTTTCATCATGTCTTTTACTTAAGAGCCTTATGCTTTCATTCTTATGTATTTATAAAAGAGTATTGAAAGTGATTTTGATTTTTTTTACTTAGCCTTTTTTGTAGGATTGTAAAACCTTTTTTGTTCTTTTCATTTTATTTTCAAATTTTTTCACTTTTATGAAAGCATAAGAATGAAAATCTTGTTATTTTAATTTTTAAAGAACTTTGGTTTTTTGATTTGTTTTGAAAAACTTTGGTTCTCTTAAAATTTTATTTTGTTCTTTTTATTTGTTTTTGGTAAAACCTAAGTATAAAAAAGTAGTAGTTTTAATTTTTAGGTAACTTTCATTTTGTTTTCAAATGTGTGTGTGAGTGTATGACAATAATCTTTATGCTTTCTTTAATTTATGAAGAGTGCGTGAGTGTAGGTGTTAAATTTTCATGCTTTATTTTCATGTTTTATTTTATTGCTTTCTTCAATTATGTAGAGTGCGTGTGTGTAGGAGATAGATTTTCATGCTTTATTTTATCGTTTCTTCAATTACGTAGTGTCCGTGTGTGTAGGAGATAGTTTTATTGCTTTCTTTCAATTATGTAGAGTGTGTGTGTTAGCGTTTATTTCCGCCTACTCGCTAGAAGTTAAATGGCCGGATTTTGTTTACCGCCTACTCATTTGAGTTAAATGGCAGGTCTTTTATTTTTCTGTAATTATTTTAGTAGGATTTGTAATTGTATTTATTTCCGCCTACTCGTTAAGAGTTAAATGGCGTGCCCTTTATTTCTCGCCTACTCGTTTGAGTAGGACTTGTAATTTTCCCTTTTTGTAACTTAGATTCTGTTTATTTATAATTTGGAGTGTGCGTGAGTTCTTGTTTTAGCTAACTTTTCAGCCTTCTAAATGTTTGTTATTTCTTTATGTCCTCTTCTTATAATCATTTAGCGTTAAATTTCGAATTCGCGCCTCATTAAATTATAAAGCTGTCCCATACCGATGTGTGGCTAATCGCTATTAGCCTCGGCATCGAAGAGCATTGGGACATTTTAAATGATTTGAAATAATTAAAGCTCTTTATTTTCACTTTATTTTAAGCACTTAAGGTTTACCCCGGGTTAACGACGCGTAGGACCACAAATCGATGTGTGGGCCCTATTTCCATTATCCATATGCTAGCTAGCCGAGAGGCCGTGCGTATGGACAGATCACCCTTGGGTAAATAGAGTTGCGTGCATACCCTCGAGAGAGGACAAGCATTATTCTACCGGATTGGGATCCCCACCCAATAGCGGGGTTCTTAGCGTAAAGCGGACGTTAAGAGGAATCCTTCGTCGGACTAACATTCGGTCGAATAGTCTTAGCGTTCAGGTGAGCAATATTCCTAGAGATAAGTGCGCTCATATTTGTGGAACCTCCACGGCCAAGTTGCCTTTAATTAATTTGAAAACAAAGTCCTATAATTACTAAAAATTATTTTAGTCTTAATCCGATTCGATGCCGAGCGTTAACCCTTCATCGAATATTTTCTAAATCATTTTTTTTCGCTCCTTTACTTTTTCTGTCTTTACTTAATTAAAATCTCCACCTTATTTTCAGTAAAATAATAGTCCTCCCGGAGGAGTAAGAATAGTCAACACGATCCCGAGAACAATATGACCTCGGTATTCCCCCGAATATCGAGTACTACTTGCGATAGGTGCACTTGCCTCCTGTAGCAAGTCTGTGGCGATCGACTCACCGAACCAACCACAGTAAGAGTTTGTTCGCGGGCCATTCAGGTACTATGTGAAGTTGTTTTAGATAGACATCATGGGAGGCGCCAGAGTCCACAATCTAGGAGGATCCAAGAGGAAATGTAGAGAGGCATGCATAGGATGAGGAGGCCACTGGCCCAGGTTTGCGAGTAGTCATCTCTTGCAGGTGGCGGAGGTCGGCATGCAGAATGTTGATTACTGTGGGAAGACATGGGCGGTCATGCATCGTTTGTCGTAAAACTTGTTGGAGGGAGTTGTCATCTTCTATTGTTGCTCTAGGAAGAAAGAGCAACGAGTGTTTGCATGACAAGAAACTAGAGGCGCCTTGGAAAGTAAGAGCGCGACACAAGAGGACTCGTGTAGAGACGTCAGGCAAGAAGTGAGCTGTTAGCTTGGCGAGTAGGAGACAAGCTCGCCATGGCGAGCTTAGCACGAGAAGCTCGGCAGAAGACGTACAGGAGCTAGGTGAGGAATGAGGCTAACAAAAAGAAGCTGTGCTCGGGTTGGGAAGCTCGCAACGATTAGGAGAGTGGCTGCGGTTAAAAGTGCGGTGAGCAGGAGACTAGCAGAGGAGATCGCGATGATCAACTGATGAGTCGGCAAGCAAGAGCACCGACAGAAGAGTCGTCTATGAACGTAGACGAGGAGAAATCTGCACGGATACAAAGATCACGACAAAGCTGGCGACCTATCAGAGAATTCTGGAAAATCGAGCAAGAGACCATGCGTGTTGTCAGTACTGCGAGCTTGGTGAGAAAACGATCTGTTGTGGGCTGACGGACTGGAGAGTTGCGAGGAAGTAGTTAGCCGTGATCTTGGAGACCAGGTGCTTGGCACCATGGAGCATGACAGACTCAGTAGGGTTTATGAGTAGAGATAAAAGAAGCTTGGCAGGAGATTGCCAGAAGCGACAACCAAGGCGGACAACACAGGAGACTGCGGGAGGTGCCAATCTTGTGGAACCCAATACGACAACAAGTGAAGGTAATAAAAAATGGGGGAAGACACAACAAGAGAGGTAAATCGCAGGAGTTTGAATATTGCGGTCAAAATAAAAGGAGACCGCAGAACATGGTCAGGCTGTAGGAGCAGGGCTGCAAGTCGAGTGAACAAAATTTGGGATTCTAATCTTCCTCTGATATCATGTAGAACTTGAGAATAAAAAGGCTTAAAATTTATTATTCTCATAAAATAAGCTTTTCACATATTACATTGAACAAATGTGTCTCCTTTCTCCTCTATCTCCCTCTCATCTTCTTAAGTTATAGCTAGGGTAGAGCAAGATTTCCCTTCAAAACTTCTCCCTCTATAGCTAGGATACGACGAGAGCTGAGCTCGACCACATGGAGAAGAGGAAGGGAAATCTTGCTCTACCCTAGCTATAACTTAAGAAGATGAGAGGGAGATAGAGGAGAAACTAAGAGGAGTTGAATTATTGTTTTAAATTAAAATATTTTGTTCCCTTTATTCATCCCTCAAAGGGGGTATTCAAAAGACATACAAGGACATGCAAACTCTAGTAGATAATGTGAGACTAAATGCTAGACTCATACCTAAGACACTAAGACGTAATATAATACACAAAATCCAATACTCCCGCTCAAGCTGAGGGGGGTGGGGAATGTTTAGCTTGGACATCATAAAATAAATTTGTGGTAGACAAGGTGGGACAAAACATCAGATGAGCCAGCGGTGGAAATTCCAAACCGAGGACATAGCCACACACGACGCAGACCCACACACTACGCTGGTTCAGCACAAGTTGATTTGTAGGAATCATGTCAACCAACATTATCTACACACATAATTTGTTGAAGGAAACGGAAGATGTGGTGCTAATCATCAAAATAACAATCAAGGATGTTGATGGAGGCTTCATCCTCCCCGGTGTGAGCCCTTTATCCATCTCGGTCCTCCTGGTCCAGAAGAAGGATGGTAGATGGCATTTCCGTGTGGACTACTGGAAGCTCAACAAGGTCACCATTCCGGACAAGTACCCGATCCCAGTTATTCAGGAGATTTTGGACGAGCTCCTAGGAACCATGTTCTTCGCCAAGCAAGACCTCCGAGCGGGCTATCACCTGATCCGGGTACGACCCGAGGACATCACCAAGACTACCATCCAGACACACGACGGTCACTACAAGTTCTTGTTCATGCCCAATGTGGGAGTGGCTTGGCTCCACATGTTGGGCGAAGTGCAGGTCAACTGAGAGAGTATGACTATGCAGTTCCTAAAGGACGGTCAGACGTGCCGCTTGGTGGGCAACTTCGCTCTGCTTCGCTCCTTGGTCTCGGCCCGTGCGATGCAGCGGACCTCCGACGTCAACTTTTTCGCATGGCTTTGGCCGCTCTCTACTCCGACACCGCTGCCTCCTTGACACAAGACCAACCTTCGGGCTTTAATCGCCAAGTACGACGACAGTTTTTGATGCCTCGACCGGCCTCCCGCCGATGCGCCCAATGGATCACACCATTCCCCTCCAACCCGGTGTTGGTCCCCCTTACCACTATGGCCATGTGCAGAAGGTTGAGATCAACGGGGTTGTCCATGAGATGTTGATAGGGGCCTCATCCGCCCCAGCGTGAACCCTTTTTCCATCCCAGTCCTCATGGTACTGAAGAAGGACAGTTGCTGGTGTTTCTTATGCGGTGAGTGTTATCAGCCGGTTCATGCATGCTCCATGGACGCGTCATGTGGATGCTTCTCACAGAATTATTTGGTATCTCAAATCCTTGCCAGAAAGTGGCATCTTGTTTGCTCCAAATTCATGTCTAAATATTGAAGTTTACACTGATGTTGATTGAGCCTGGTCAATTGAAGATCGACAATCAACCTCGGGATAATGTTCCCTTGTTGGGGGAAACCTCGTTACTTGGAGGAGTAAGAAACAAGTAGTGGTAAGATCCAACACTGAAGCCGAGCTTAGGTCTATGGCTCATGGTGTTTGTGAAGGCTTATGAATATGTTTCTTGATGAGTGACCTAGGCCTTACTGAAGCCAAAATCATCCATTTGTATTGCGATAACAAGGCTGCTATTAGCATCGCTCACACCCTTGTCCAACATGACTGCGCTAAAAACAATGAAGCAGATCGACACTTTATCGAAGAGAACTTTGAAAAAGGAGTTTTGTGCACTCACTTTGTTCCCTCTGACAGACAACTTGCGGACATATTCATAAAAGGGTTGTGTGGAAGTATCTTTGGAAGGATTGTTGACAAGTTGAGTATGATTAATATCTTCTGCCCAACTTGAGGGGGAGTGTTACAATATATAATAGTTTACTTGGATTGGTTTACTTGTATCGTATTTTTTGACTATTCTCGTATTGTATTATACGCCTCTATATATAGAGGATGTTAGAGGAATCGATAATGAATTCTATTGAGTTTGTCCCCTCTATATATGGAGGAGGACACAAGGCATAAAAAATAATATATATGACATATTATAAAATACATATTGTAACACTCCCTCTCATGTTGGGCGTGAGATGTTGATCATGCCTAACTTGAAAACAATTCTTCTAAAGGTAATTCCACTTAGTCCTTTCGTGAGAATATCAAAAAGTTGTCTGTCTGAGGGAACACAAAGAGTACACACAAGTCCCTTTTCAATATTCTCCTTGATGAAATGACGATCCAACTCAATATGCTTTGTACGATCATGTTGGACAGGGTTGTGAGCGATGATGATGGCAGCCTTATTACCACACTATAATTTGATAGGCTCATCTTCAGAGAGACCCAGGTCACTTAGCAATGCCCGCAATCATAAACCTTCACAAACACCATGAGGCATATCCTGAAACTCTGCTTCAACACGCGATCTCTCCACGACCTGTTGTTTTTTACTTCGCCAGGTAACAAGATTTCCACCAACAAGAGAACACTACCCTGAGGTAGACCGCCGATCGTTGACAGAACCAGTCCAATCAACATAGGTGTAGCTGTGTAGAACTCAATTTTTAGGGCTAAATTGGGGGAAAACAATGTTCCACTCCTAGGTGAGGGCTTGAGATATCTAAGAATTCTGTTGGCAGCATCAGCATGACGAGTCTTTAGAGCATGCATAAATTGACTGATGATGCTCACAACATAAGCTATATCTGGACAGGTATGAGCCAAGTAGATCAGTCTCCCTACAAGACTCTGGAATTCAGGAAAATTTTCAATCATCTTCCCATCATCATGACTCATTTTGTGGTTTGCTTCAATTGGAGTGTCCACTGGTTGGCAGCCACTCATGCCAGTCTTCTCAAGAAGATCAAGAGTATACTTTCTCTGAGAGATAAAGATCTCATGCTTAGATCTTGCCACTTAAATACCCAAGAAATACTTGAGAGTACCCAGCTCTTTGACCTCAAACTCAGAATCCAACTTTTGTTTTAGAAGTTTGATTTCGTCTACATCATCGCCTGTGATAATTATGTCATCAACAAAAATAATGAGAGTTGTAAGTTTACCTGTCCTATACTTGATGAACAGAGTATGATCGACATTTCCCCGGTGATACCCAAAAGACAACATGGCTTCGTGAAATCTCCTAAACCAAGCACTTGGGAGACTGTTTTAGTCCATATAGAGCTCTCTTTAACTTGCAGACGTGTCCCATTGAACCTTTGGGAGTAAGGCCTGGTGGGAGAGACATATAACCTTATTCATCCAGATTTCCATGAAGGAAGACATTTTTTACATCAAGTTGTCAAATGTCACATCCTTTACAAGCAACACAGGATAGAAGGACTCAGATGGTGTTCATCTTTGCTACAAGAGCAAACATTTTCTGATAGTCAATTCAAAGAGTTTGAGTGTACCCTCTCGCCACCAACCTTGCTCTGCATCTTTCAACTACACCCTGAGAATTTTGTTTGACTGTGAACGCCCATTTGCACCCAACCGGTTTCTTCTCAGTGGGAAGAGGCACTAAATTCCATGTGTTGTTCTTTTCAAGCGCAACCATTTTTTCAAACATCGCTTCTCACCACACGAGAATATCCAGGGCACTCTGCCACTCCATTTTGTTGTGGAGTATGAGGAGAAGAAAACTCATGAAAGATAACTAAGCTTTCATAGAATTCTGTCATGTCCCCAGACTTGAACTCTGTTCCATTGTCACTTCTGATTTTGACTATGGAGCAGTTGTATTCATTCTGGACTTGCCTAACAAAGTTAGTAAAGATGTCAAAGGTATCTAACTTGTGTTTCAGAAAGAAAACCCACGCAAAGCGCGAGTAATCATCTACAATTACTAACCTATAATCCTTACCTCCCAAACTTCTAATTTGCAGTGGACCAAACAAGTCCATATGAAGTAGATAGAGACATCTACTAGAATGCTTACCAATAATGCTTTTAAAGGTAGCCCTTGTTTGCTTGCCTTTTACACATGCATGACAAGGTCTATCTTTGACATACTTGACATTTGGGGCATCACGTACTAAGATCATTGAAAATAATTTATTAATAGTTTTGGAATTAATATGCGCTACTCTCTTGTGCCATTGGTCACCAAGAGATGCACTATCTTTTGCTAAAAAGCACCCTGGTGTAGAAAAGTCTATACAAATGAAATTTAAATAAATTATGTTTCTGCTTCGAGTGACAGGTAGAATCGTTTCAATATTGTCAACAGATTTTATCAAGCACTTATCACCGTGAAACTCAACTATGTATCCTTTGTCGCAGAGTTGGCTTATGCTTATAAGATTGTGTTTCAATCCTTTAACATAAGCTACATCTGAGAAAAATACACTACCGTTAGTGATCATACCATAGCCTTTAATGATTCCTCGGTCTGAACCTCCAAAGATGATCTTTGGTCCGTTCAAGACTGGAGAGGAGTTCCGAAGTAGGCTTCTTGTTCCAGTAATATGTCGAGAGCATCCACTGTCCAAATAACAGATTGGCGTTTTGGTGGCCTTTGGACATACCTGCAATCATAATCAGTTTGCCTTAGGAACACAAATATGTTTGGGTCCTTGGTCTCGGGTTAGAACACTCCCCCTATGAGTGTTAGCATTATGAGCGTTCTTTTTCATATTGCTAACATGAGGAGTTGCAGCATATCTGGGATTAAACCAGCAATCGATGTCAAAATGACTAATTCTACCACAGCACCAACAGTCAAACCTGTTGTATCTTTGCCTTATGTTCTCCTACTTGACCTTTTGCAATAGTGGTCTAGCAGGGGACACATTCTTGGAGGAAGAAGCTTCATGATGATGGCAATCACATGATTTCTTCTCCTTCTGTAGCTTTTACACAGCGGGCTTTACCTTTGGTGCTTTCTTGAAGTTATGACCATGATTGAAAGGGCCAGAGCTCTGAAGAATGACTTCTTCATAAGGTGCCTTAAAGACACTCTCACCAAAGTTTCTGGGGCGAGTCCATCCTTGGTAGCGATACTTTGGCTCTATATAGGTATGCCTGGTCATGTGACTGTAGAATGAGTCAATATCAAACTCATTTGTTGGAAATATGACCTTTCTGAATGATGTCTGATCTTGAGGGGCTTTCCCCTTCTCTTTGGCTGAGGCCTTCTTGGCGGCTTTATTCTTTCTAAGAAACTTGTTACTCCTAGAAGATTTACTAGGAGCTTCTTCATGACCTAATCCAGCACCCTTAGCCTTCCCTGAGAATTCAGCCACGAGTGGAAGAACAGTCTTAGGCTTCGAGAAACTTTCAACCTGTTTCCTTTTAGCAGCGAGTTGTTCTTCAAACTCTTTCATGATTTTCTCTTTTAGGTCAAGGTGCTCAAGAGCTTTGTTGTATTCTTCAATAACATTATTGAAATTCTCTTTGAGTGAGTCAGTCTTAGCGACTTCTTCTCTCAAGATGCTCTCTTCAGCTTTTAGAGACTTTATCTCTTTATCCTGAGTTTTCATGACTCGATGACATTTGTCGTAAGCCATGATCAACTCCTTGTACTGGGCCATGAGTTCAGACTCATCGTCAGAAGAGCTGTCATCACGATCATGCTCAGAAGCTTCAGATTCTGAAAGAGCAGTGTGAGAGTTTACCTTCCCAATGAACTGGGGCTCTTGTTCGTCATCTGTCTGAGCCATAAGCCCAAAGTAGGCTTTTTCTTCTTCACTCGACTGTGATGAGTCGGGGTCACAAAGAGTCTTGCTCTTTTTGGCTATTAGGCTCTTCTCTGTCCTTTTCTTGTTGTTTGAGGACTTCTTTTCCTCTCTTCTTCCACTCTCCTTCTTCTTATTGGGGCAGCCAGCAATGACGTGTCCTGGCTTATTACAGTAGTAACAAATAATGTCAGTAGAAATATGTTTATTCAGTTTAGGAGTATACCTGTCGTGGCTACTTGAGCCTTTTCTTTAACGATCAGCATCATATCGTGATCTCCTATAAGAGGCATCCTTGACTTTACAATGCTTCTTTTTGTTCAAGAATTTCTTGAACTGACTTGAGAGTAGTGAGAACTCTCCTTCAGATATCTCAGAGCCTGAGGTATTGGCTCCAAAGTTTCTTCTTCACTCACTTCTTGTGCTAGAGCAGGAGGAACAACCTCGACTTCTTTAAGGTATCTGCCTTTAAAGCAACAGACTTCTCTTTGAATGCAGACCTGCTCTTCTCTTCTTCAGTCTTTTTGGTGTTGAATTGAAGCTCATATGACATAAGCTTCCCGAAGAGATTCTGTGGGTCTGTCTCGACTAGTTTTCCAAACTCCCTGATAGCACAGACCTTATTATCTAATTCCTTAGTTATGGATCTCAAAAATTTGTCATTTAATTTTTCGTTTGTGAATACTCTACCATAGACCCTTAGGTCATTTACTATATTGAAGAAATTCTCAAATGTGTCAGCAATGGTGTCCTTGTTTCCTTGTCAGAAAGCTTCATACTTTTGGTTTAGAAGGGATCTTCTATCATCCCCGACTTCTTCTGTACCTTCCATCAAGGTAACTAGAGACTGCCACATCTCCTTTGAAGATTGGCATTTTATCAGGTTTTGCAGTATGGAGTCATCGACTGCACTTGCTATTATATTTTTGGCCTTCTTATCTAAGGATACAAGTGCAATCTCGCCTTTGTCAAGACCCATTAATTTCTTTGGTAGTTTCATAGTTGGATCTATTGTGGAGATTGTCATGGGAATGTAAGGACCTTCTTCAATGATCATGAAGATCCTTGGATCCACATCTTCGATGAAAAAATTGATTCTCTCTTTTCACAAGGGAAAGTTATTCTTGGTGCACAGAGGAAGCTTGGCAAAATCTTTAGCCTTGTCCATGCTTGGTAGATCTCAAAAGACAACTAATCAGATCTGATCAATGTGTTAACCTTTTATTGATCAACCTCGCTTTGATACCAATTGAAAGTATTTAGTTGCCTACCTAAATCACCTAGAAGGGGGGGGGGGTGAATAGGTGAGATGTGCGTCTTCTGCGGAATAAAAAATTTAAGATCTATGCACAAAACTATCTACCAATCAATCACATACAAAGCAAGATTTATAGTGGTTCCCCAACCTTTGGTACATCCACTTTCCCTCACCGATCTAGCAATATAATAGACTCGGCTACTCCACTATCTCGGATTGAAAACCAATCCTACGCCTCGGAACAAAGTTCCTACAAACTCGATCCACAAAACGGATCTACACTCGGAAGGTAAAACTTCCTACAATCTCAGAGACAAAAGCTCCTACACTCGGAGAAAATTCTCCAACAAGAATGAAATAGAGCGTATGTAGAAATACAAACAATGAATCTTTATCAGATCTACAAACAATCGTCCTGGATCTTCCTCTTGTAGACTTTGCGGCTTTATTAGAAAGGTGAAGAAATTCTCGGCAAAGCAGATCTGGACTTTCTTGGCTTCACACGATCGGATAGAAGATGAGGAATTGAGCGGAAATCTCGATCTGTAATCCTTCTTGATCTGAATCCACTGAAATCGAAAACCCTAGCCGGATGTGAACGATGAAGATAGGCGGCGGCGGCTTTCTCTTCTTGGAGAGAGAGATTCAGAGATCTTAGAAAATAATCGGCTGCAAAACTTCTTCTTAGGGTTTGTCGGTTTGACAAGACCTTATATAGGATCTGCGATAACAGTCATAATTAAATCTTAATGAGGTACACATGGACCAATCACATCAAGGCTCATTAAGAAATCTGCCAATTCTTAACTTAACTAAAAATCAGAAGAAATGAAGCTGATATACTTGAGTGAAGATAAGACTACTCAACTACTATATAGAGCCACTCGAGTGAGCTGAAGATAAATACTCGAGTAAATTTTTGGTGAAAATCTGGAAATGAAGAGCAGCTACTCGAGTACAACGAGACATACTCGAGTGCTAAAATAGTTATACGAGAAGTGGAGTTGGACTACTCGAGTACAATAAATTTTACTCGAGTGAAAAGAAATTGACTACTCGAGAGGTAGAGGAACTACTCGAGTCAGGGACTTAGAATAATTTCTTGAATAGAATCCTGGGTTACTCGAGTAGGTGAACTGAACTACTCGAGAGAATACAAACTACTCGAGTATATGGAAATAGTTACTCGAGTAATAGACTTAGAAAAATTCTGAGGGAAGAAAACATAGTTAGTCCAGTATAAAACATAGACTACTCGAGTACATCATTTAGACTACTCGAGTGAGGAGAAATTACGTGTGACCCAGATTTCTGTAACTTGAGATAAAAGGTTCAGACTACTGGAGTACTTCTATGACTACTCGAGTAATTTACTTAGAAAATATCAGGAGATGAAATCCTGTAAACTCGAGAATGAGACGGAATCTACTCGAGTAGTTAACTTAGCTGCTCAAGAGCTATTACTTGACTACTCGAGTTCAAACTTCCTTACTCGAGTATAATGATTTTTACTCGTGTATAAACTAAGCAATTCACTCGAGTAGGTATATATTTACTCGAGTAAAATACTTAGTAAATTATCTTAATAGAAATCTCTTCTTCTTTGGTGAAACCAGCATCAAGTCTTTTCCAATTAGTCCTAGTGCTTGAGTATGAAGTGTATCCCAATAGAGAGGCTACACAAGAGTCAACACCTTGGATCACACAATAAGGGACTACATTGTATGGTCCTGTGTTTGGTAACCCATTATAGACTGACATTAGTCTACACTTGGCATTAGAATCCTGCAAACACATAACTCAACCAAAGCATCAAATACAACTTAATTCATCTTAGTTCAAGGGTGACTTCATCAAATCTAGGTTAATGTAGATACAATACCCAATAACTATAATAAACCTTGGGCCTTCGAGGGCTAGCACAACATGGGTTCCTGCCCGTTATTTTCTGCTCAGCTCGCCAGCACTGGTACATGGACAAACCACAACGACGTGGAAACAAAAGAATGTAATGAGTCAGCTTTTGCTAACCACTATCCACGAACGCGGGGTATAATGACCCCACCGAATACCCGGGGCAGTGGTATTCCTTCCCTGCATATAAGACAACAACAACATCGTATATAGAAATAAGCAAGAAAGTACAACGACAAGTAAGCCAAGCTTTAACGTTATAGGCACAATCTTGATAATCGTTGTAATGCACATCCACATGCATCGTGTACTCATGGAATACTTTCAGTGTACTCATTAAGTCCCACCACCATACCTTATACCCGATATGGATGGTCCCACCATGAGCATTCTTCTATTCCGACATAAATTCAAGGACTCTCTTTTATGAAAAATACGAATGCCAAGTACGCTAGGCACTCTAGTCGAACTGTTGGAACCACAGTTTCATATTCCCTATATTTGAGAATATCAAATCACAGCTGTATTTGATCACGTATTGTGTTGATAGAATGTGCAGGTTGACAGGTACAAGCAAAGAAAAGAAGTCTCCTACGGATGCAAATGCCGAGCGATTATAGTTATCACCGGGAGGTAGCCGTGAATTAAAAGGACAGAGCGCTCGGGAACCTACCGCTACGCGCTATTTCTACTGTCCATGCCAAAGCAAAGACTTATTTTGGCCAGCCTCTCGGGAAATTACTGCCAAGCAGTAACGCTTACCACGCCGCGCTAGCCTCTCGATGAGTGGTGAGAGGAATTCCTCGAGTAATCGATCTACCGTGAGGCGATAGATGTTACCGCGCCGTGCTAGCCTCTCGACAAATGTCGAGAATGATTCCTTGAGTAATCGATCTACCGGCAGGCGATAGTGGTTATCGCACAGCGCTAGCCATTTCACGAGAAGGATTCATCGGCTTACTAACCTACCGCATGACACTTCCTTCTACCGCGGGAGCTAGCTCTATGAAAAGGAAAAAATATTAGTTTTGAAATATTATTCCAGATTTGGATGACAGCTGGCAAAACAAGCGTGTGAACCTACCGCCGTGCTCTAGTATTACCGCCGGCGGTAGCCTATTTTCATGAAAATGTATAAAAGGGCCTCCTTAGTTTCTATTCCTTTCCGATTTGAGAAAGAAAAAGACGGGAGTTCATGTATTCTAGGGTTCGGCCGCTCGTTATTGTGCTCAGTTACAAAAGTCTTCGTCAAAGAAGAAGAAAGTCATCTCCCTCCCATTCATGAACGAAGAACTCCTGCAATCCAAGGTCTACATCGAATACAAAGAGCCGACTGATTGCTAGAAAATGAAGATCTCTAGCACCTGTCGCGGATCGCTCAACGGAGAATTCGTCAAAAGGGAGAAATTCACCCTTTTAAATTCTCTACATCCTTATTTCTATAGTCTTTTCTTTTTCTGAATCTTGTGGTGAGGAAAATAGACCGGCGAGGGTCATCACAATCTGAGGAGGATTTCGTGGAAAATCATCCAGGGGATAGGACGTATAGATCGGAGGATCTAGCGGGGCTCTAAGATCCTTCCTTGCCTGGAGGTCAAGAGACGACTTGAAGACCTTTCTTGGAGGGAAAGGGAGAGAACCAACCGTTTCAGGTACTTGGTTGGTATAGTAAACAAAACAAATTTCATTTTCACCGCCTCCGATCTCTGACGTCAAGGGGATCGCAGTTTTGTAATCATCTAGAATAATTGTCATTCTAATTCATGCAATAAAATTCATGTTTTTGTGTTAATTAATTTCGTGATTGTTCTTGCTATGTTAAGTGAGTGTTTGAGTTGTGGGGCTTGCAAACGAACTTGCATAGCAAAATGAGTTTATTGATGTACCACCTTGCGTTAAATACCTAACGCCACGCGTTAACTTCCATAACTCATTTTTTAGGTTAAAATATTTTGAATTGCAATTGGTGATGAGGAGTGCTTTGATAATTCCTTATCAAGGAGGTCTCGGTTTCGATCCACGACCACAACAACCCGCATGTGGATGGATAGGGGTTGGGGTGCATGGTCTGCAAACCTGGTTAGGCTGAACCCTTTCGAGCGTCGTGTTGGGGGTGCCGACGGCTATCCTTTCGAGCCATAGGATGGGGTGGTCGTTATACGGGGTACACCATGCATCGTACTATGCTATCAACATAAAGCATTACTAGCTTTTCCATAAAACCATCCTTCAGGTTTGGAATGAAGTGCGATACCTTTTTCAAATGGTCTATGATTGCCTAGACGACATCATTCCGATGTTGAGATCTCGACAATTCATGCACAAAATATAACGATATGTCATCATACATCCATTCCGAAATCAGCAAAGACTTTTGGAATCCACCAGGCTTCTGACAATCTGCCTTCACCAATGCATAAGTATGACACTTTGGCACATAGTGAGCTATGTCCTTCTTCAAACCCAGCCACCAGAACAGTGTCTTTAAGTCTTTATACATCATTGTGCTCCTTGGATAGATTGAGTACTGGTAAAATGAGCCTCGTACATCAATTTCTCCCATAAAATATCAAGATTTGGGACTCACAAACGATCGCCTTTTCAAAAAAGACTACTTTCATAAGAAAACTCTGCATTTGACCCATCCACGGTATCCACTACATAGCACTTCATGGTTTCATCAAATCCAATGCTTATTGAATCTTGTCCACAAGGTCATAATGCACCTCCGTCTAGTTCAATCATGCATTTGTCATTGTACTCCTCTTGATACAAGAGATTTCCAAGGCTTGCAAGCCACTTATTATGTGCTCGTCATGCATCAATATATAGTTTTCCTGTGCACAAGCCCTTCAGCTCAATGCATCTACAACAACATTTCTCTTGTTGGGAACATAGTGTATCTTGAACGTGTAGTCTCCATGGAACTCCATCCACCTCTGTTGTCGCATGTTCCAATCCTTAAGATCTATGAGATACTTTTGTCTCTTATGGTCCGTAGAGATATTGATAAAACATTATTTATAGTTATTTTAATATGATTTTTATTTAATAAATAATTAGTATTTATTTAGTTTATATTAATATTTGTATTAATTACTTTCTCTCCATATTTCAAATTAATTTGGGCTGCAATTAACATTATGAAGCTGACATGACGGATTACGAGAAGAATTTTAGAAAAACTAGAAAAATCACAAGTACGCGCCTCCCCCCCAATCACTGGCATGACATGGGGGTGTGACATATGTTATGAGCAGTGTCTACTCCCAGATGTTCTAGATCCATTCCTCATCATTTAAGGTTACACGACCCCAAGTCATTGGCATGACCTTGGGGCATGACTCCAGGTCACGGGCGTGATCTTTGAGAACTCTTGATTTCACTTCCACATCGACTTAAAGATACACACATCAGTTACAGGAATGACCTATAGGCTTGACAGCCAACTCAGGGGCGTGACTCACCCATGAAGATGATAGTTTCTATTCCAAGCTTACACGCCCTGGTCACGGGTGTGACCATGGGGAGTGACCTATTCTGCAACATCCATATTAACTTCTGCCTTTTACTATTCCCGCCATTTTTAGTAACAATCAAGATACACGCTAGGTCACGAGCTTAACCTAGGGGCATGACCAGCAAATTTATAGATTTTTGCAGTTTTCCCCCAACGTTCTGGGGCTTTCAAGATGTCGGTTCCGTACCTTAGATCCCCTAGGCCATGGGCGTGACCTAGGGGAGTGACACACCAACAACCTTCACTATGATTCCATATAATGTCAGGAGCTGGGGAGTTAGATTTTAGTTAGTTTAGAGACAGAGCAAGTTAGTATGAGGAAGATTTTGGATTTTAGTTTTTAGTATTTTTGCATTTCTTTTATGTATTTTCCATTTCTTAAGTTAGTTTTTAGCTTTGTTTACTTTTAAATCAAGTACTTTTCATTTGCAATCATGTCATTCTGTACTTTCTTTTTAAATTCTTTTATCATGATTAGTAGCTAAACTTCATTTAGCTCTTGATCATGATGATTTTGGAATGAAATAAACTTTATTTATTTTTCTCACAACTGTCAATCTCTCTACTATTATTCACTTCAATTTATCTTTGAATTTATTTTTGTCGAATTCATATGCCATGAATATGTTCTTCAAACCTAGATCTGTATCCTAGATTTTATCGAGAGGTTGTGGATACGAGGAGATCACTCAAAGATAAAAGGAGTTGCATGCACTCCTCGGGAGAGGACTACATAAATCTTTCGGATATGAGTCAAATCCAATAGTGGGGTTCACCGTCTAAAGCAAGCTTAGGAGTTTCGACTGCTTGAGGGGTCATAATAAATCAACCTAAGGTTAACTGAGAGCGTATTCGTGAGAGCGCTCTTTTATATTTTGGGAACTTCCACGGTCGAAGTAAGTAATTAGAAGTTTCCATTTTATTATTTCATGAAAGTTTATTTTTATCCAAAAGGATTCTAAATCAAGTGTTTATCTTCTCTCAATTAGTTTAATTGCATTTTTTCATTACTTTTACAAACCACTCTTTTATTTTCGGATAAAATAATATTAATTTGCGTGAGTAGTAGTAATCAACATGCCCGAAAAATACGACACTTGATATTTAATTTTAAAATATCCTATACTATGAATGATAGGTGCTCTTACCTATAGTTTGCAAAATTTGGAGATATTATTAATCTCAAATTTTATCCATCAAGTTTTTAGCATTTTTGCTGGGGAGTTATTATTGTTGATATTTTGAAAGCGTGAATTTTATTAATTTTATCTTTCTATTTTTCTCTACCCTCAATTCTCCATTTTATTTTTCTTTTTAAAATTCAATTCTGTTATGTAATGATGTTTTAATTTTCTTTCTTAAAAAATTATTATCTCATTTGCCCGTCAGGATGTCTAGCTTCAAGACAAACTAAATCTCTTGGAAGACGCACAAAAACACCAAATGTTTTGTAATTAATATGGTGCTCCTCATCAAAATGAGGCTTATTATCTATATTATTATTATCAAAAATTTCTTATAAAAATAATTTTGATAATAATTATTCCTACTTTAATGATAATTTTTTTTCAAATTCTCATGAAAATAATTTTACTAATTTTACTAATTTTTCCAATTTTCATGAAAATAATTTTTCGAACATTGATGAGAATAATATTTCGGACTTAAATAAATTTTCTTGCAACTCAGATATTGATTTTTCTTGTGGGCAAGATCCTCCGAAAAGATTCCCGAGTTATGTGAAAAAATTTTTACATACGTATTTTTGTTCTACTTTTTCCGCACCGCAAGCTATGTCTTCTAATTTTGGGCAATTTTCGCAAATTCTATTTTTTTCTCCTCCCCCAAATTTAGAAACTATTAATACTTGTTCTAATGATTTTTTTCCATCTTCGAATATTTCTCCTATGGAGGAATATGAATATTCATGTCCCCCCTTAGTTTCTTATACCGAAGATGAAGAAAAATTATTACTTCAAGAATTTATTTATTGTATGGGCACACCAGGTGAAATAGAAGAAGAACATGTTTCTTCTTCTACTCCTCCCGATTTTTCTCATCTTCATCATGAATTCTCAAGCACAACCTAAAATACTTAGTAATTCAAATTCATGAAAATGTTCTCCAATGATTTTATATTAACTAAATTTTCGGATTATAATTTTATTTTAAAAAATAAACAATCGGAACTTGATCTTGTAGTTTCGCAAGAACCTCCTCCTTCGAAACTTTTTCTAGATTGCTTATTTTTTATTTTTCTTATACTAATGATTATCATGTAGAAGATGAGCGGTCGCAATCAAACGTCGTCCACAATCCATTTTCTGCTGCTCTACAAAATATAAATCACCTCGGGTATGTATAGGTGATTTGGATTTATATTTCCAAGCTGACCGCCGCAAGAAGAAAAATCAAGAATTAAGCAGAGGAGTAGCCCGGCGAGCGACTTTGACACATTCATTGAAACTTGAATTAAGGGAGTTGTATATTCACTTCAATTTTAATTTTCCTTTTTCTTAACCAAAGCCGTTTAGCTTAAAGAAGATAAAAAGAAAATCGCTCTTGGTTATCCTTTACTTTCTTGCAATTTAATTTTATATCTTTTTCTTTTTCTACTTGTACTTAGCTTATAAACATTGGGGACAATGTTTATTTTTAAGTATAGGTGTGGGATCTCATGTTGTTATTTTTTATTTTAAAAAATGCGAAATATTTCAAAAATACAAAAGATTATAAAATATAAAAAATTTAATTACTTGGAAAGGGCCGTGATGGGCTTTCATCCCACAAAACCGCCTAGTACCTTAAGAACCCGTCATTGGATAGCCATGGGGAAGTCCTAGAAATAACAAAAAAATTAGGATTATAATTTATGCTTATTTTATTAGTTCATAATATCTATATCTTTGGAAAAAATCCAAAAATATAATAAACCCCAGCTTAATTTATTTGTTATTTTCATATAATTAGTTTCAACTTATTTATAAGAATTTTTATAATTTTTGATCTGCTAATTTTTTATTTTATCATTGTTAGTTAGATTTAATTTTTAGGAGATTTAGTTTTAAGAAATATCTTATGAATTAAATTTTTTAGAGTAATTTCTTTAAAACTTTTTCTCATTTTATTATAATTAGTTTCAATTTTGTGGTAACTTTTTAAACAATTTTTAGATTTCAATTATAGTCACTTATGATGTTAGATTCTTAGGAAAATTTAATTTATTATAGTTGCTCTCTAAGTTTTTTATTTAATCTAAATATTATCTTGCCTTTCCTTTATTCTTTGTATTATCTTGTTAGATCATATGTCATGGGAGAAAAAGGATAAAATTCAATATACTTTGATAAACATATACATTTTTTCTTTTTATTGTTAGATCATATGCCATGGGAATCAAGTATTCTTTGGAACACATATGCAACCCCCAAGAATAAAAGATGGAGCAAGAGGATAAAATTTATTACTCCCAACATTTTTGTTTTGAAGCGAAGAGAAAAAATATATTAGTTCTTATGTCATGGAAAATGAGAGGATAAAATTCATCATTTTTTTGATAAACATATGCAAATATAAAAAAAATATAAAAATATAGTTGAGTGAGAGGATAAAATATATTACCACCAATCAAAAACGACTTCATATTCCTTGTTCCCCAAAACCCTATTAGCCAATAAAATTTATTTTAGAGTTAGATTAAAATATAAAGAGAGCATAAGAAGTAGTTTGAATTTTTTCTTTAAGTCTCTTTTTGGTTATGGGAGGTAATAATTCTAATTTAATTTTGTTTGCTGAACTACTCAATTTTGAATGCTAATCAATTTATTTGAGAAATCTTTGCTAAATATTTCTCTCTTCTCACTTCAATTTCATAATTTAGGACTTAATGTTGAATCCATAAATTTTATTTTTAGCTTTCTTTTTTTTTTAATAAATTTTTTGTCTAATTAAAAATTATAATAATTTCTTAAAAAAATTTCTCATTGTGTTGCTCTGGCATAACAAAATCTTATGTTGGGGGGGGGGGGAATTTGATAAATAAATATTTATAATTATTTTAATATAATTTTTATTTAATAAATAATCAATTTTATTTAGTTTATATTAATATTTGTATTAATTACTTGTTTTTCTAATTTTAGGTTAATCCGGGCTGCAATTAACATTTTGAAGTTGACGGGATTGATCGTGAGAAGAATCCGAGAAAAACTGGAAAATCACGAGTATACGCCCCCCGGTCATGGGCGTGACATGGGTGCGTGACCTATGTTACAGGCCATGTTTAATCCCAGATGTTCCATAGCCATTCCACACCATTTAAAGTTACACGCCCCCAAGTCACGGGCGTGCCCTTGGGGTGTGACTCTAGATCACAGGCATGATCCGCCCGAACTCCAGATTTCATTACCACGTTAGATGAAAGATACACGCCATCAGTCACAGGAATGACCTTAGGCCATGGGCGTGACCTATAGGCATGACAGCACGCTCAGAGGAATGACTCAGCCATCAAGAAGACAGTTTCCGCCATAAGCCGTTTCAAGCTTACATGCCCTGGTCACGGGCGTGACCATGGGGCGTGACCTCTTCTATAACCTCCAGATTAACTTGAGTTGTTTCTTGTTCCTATCCTTTTTAGTTACAGTCAAGACACGCCCTAGGTCACGGGCTTTACCTTGGGGCGTGACCCGCAAATTTACATATTTTGGCGATTTTTCCCTATTGTTACCGGGCTTTTAAGACGTCGGTTCCGTACCATACAAGCCCTTGGTCATGGGCGTGACCAAGGGGCATTACTCACCAACAACCTTTACTATAAATTCCATACAATGTTAGGAGCTAGGGAGATAGATTTTAGATAGTTTAGAGTTAGAGCTAGTTAGTTTGAGGAAGATTTTGGAATTTAGTTTTCAGTATTTTTGCATTTCTTTTCTATATTTTCCATTTCATACGTTAGTTTTTAGCTTTGTTTGCTTTAAAATCAAGTACTTTCCATTTGTAATCATGTCTTTCTCTACTTTATTTTTTAATTCCTTTATCATGATTAGTAGCTAAACATCATTTAGCACTTGATCATGGTGAACTTTGGAATGAAATAAACTTTATTTATTTTTCTCACAATTGTCAAGCTCTATGCTATTATTCACTTCAATTTATCTTTTAACTTAATGTTTCAAATTCATTTGTCATGAATATGTTTTTCAATCCTAGATCCGTATCCTAGATGAAGTTATTAGTTGTCTTACCTAAATCACCTAGAGGGGGGTGAATAAGTGAGTTTTGCGTCTTTTGCGGAATAAAAAATTTAGCGATCTAAGCATAGAATAACAACCACCAAGCAATCACAGAGGACACAGATATTTATAGTGGTTCTCCAACCTTGGGTACATCCACTTTCCACTCACTGATCTAGCAAAGCACTAGACTCGGCTACTCCACTATTCTCGGATTGAAACCAATCCTACACCTCGGAACAACGTTCCTACAACTCGATCCACAAAACAGATCTACACTCGGAAGATGAAAAATTCCTACAACTCGGAGAACAACGCTCCTATACTTGGAGAATAATCTCCTACAAGAATAAATTGAAATAAGAAATGCAAACAATTTATTTTTCTCAGATCTGGAATTTTCTGCGTAGGTCTTCCTTCTTGAACATTGCAGCAGGGTCAGAGAATTTGAAGAAGAAATGGCAGGATCCTTGATCTGAAAATTTCTTGACTCACAAGATCAAAGAGAAGATAAAGAGATTAAAGAATGATCTTGATCTGCAAGTCAACTTGTCTGAATCTTCTTGAACGAACGCCCTTGATGATTTGCACGATGAGCGGTGGCGGCTTCCATTTAGGAAAGAGAAAACTGATTCAGAATTTGAATTCCTATAGTGGACATTCAAGAGTTCAATCGTGTTAACTTGGTTCGCACAGACACGAGCTTGCCACCCCACAAAATAAGTCGACCACGACGTCAAAAGGGAAAGACCAAGACAACTGATACCAAAAATGTAACAACCCCATCCGTTTACATAGTATATACTAGAAGGTCCGGCCGGGGCCCCACAACATATACCACAAAACAGGCGGTGAAGTTACGGTATGATACCAGAGTAGCGCAGCGTGTAACTCCCCGAAACTCAAAAGAGCGACGGGAGGCATTCTGGGACAAATTTGGAATTTTGCAGTGGGCACACGGTATGGGACACGGGCGTGTCCCAGGGCGTGTCGTGTTTGGGTCGATGATTTGGCCGAGAGGTCGACGAATTCTGGAGTCGACGATCGTCGAGCAGCGAACACGGCCTGAGATACGAGCGTGTCTCAGGGCGTGTCGAGCTCGTGTCGACAATCTGCCAGGGAAGTCGACGATTTTCGCTCGATGATTTGTCGAGAGAGGGAACATGGCCTAGGACACGGGCGTGTCCAAGGCCATGTCGTGTGGTCGACGAACTGCGCTCGACGAAATGTCGAGACTGTGAACACGGCCTGGAGCCCAGGTATGTTCGGGTATGACACGACTGTGTCAAATAGGACACGGGCGTGTCTAAGACCCGTGTGAGTCTCGGGTTGGTGTTGGTCCTGTGTGGATGGAGGAACACGCCCGGGAATACGGGCGTGTACTGGCTGACATGGGGGTGTCAGGTCGAACACGGGCGTGTCGGGCGCCCGTGTGTTTTTCGAGACGCGTCGATTTCGACGGTGAATGGGGGACACGGCCCTAGACACGGGCATGTCGCAGGCCGTGTTCGGCCCAGGTTTTGCATTTCGGCTACGGATCGTGGCCGTTCGTTTCTTTAATTTGGGATCCGACGGCTGGGGGCTGCTAGTGCTTGGATATACCCGGGACTGGGCCTTTGAAACCCTCATTTCTCTTGAGTGGTTCTCTTTCTAAGTATAGAGAGAGGGGAGAGCAAAGGAGGAAGAAGAAGCCTAGATCTGGTCACCGACGGAGCTTCGGAGCTCCAAATCACGAACCGACTTCGGATCTACGGAGCCAAGGAGACTGCGGTGCTTTTCATCTGCATACATTTCCATGGCGCCAAGGAAGAATGCTAGGGTAACGATTCTCTACTTGAGCATGTGAAGCTCTACTTCTTTTGCATAGGGAAGCTCGCTCTCGCGAGTTTGCGGTGAGTTTGAGGCGTTCCATTGGGTAGACATGAATAGTCCCCATTGTGTAGAGTCCGTAATCGAGAACGAATATAGGCATGATGTGTGAAGCCTACCCGGACAAGTTGGTCTGGATCGGTGATGTTGCATTGCATAAGGGTCGGAGAAGACTCCGTGCGAATGGTTGTTTTTCGGGTTTTCTACGTGGTAGATTACAATAGGGAGCCTTGGCGATTAACTCCAAGGTACACCCGGAAAATTGGGCAGATGCGTGATTCTGCCAACATGGTGGCCGGGGAGCCATCTCAAACATAACCGGGTTATGTGAAGTGTGTAACGGAAACAGGGCTCGAAGAAGTTTGACCCGCGCATATGGCTTAAATTGTCGTTGCGATGTGAACACGGGTTAGGCAGAACCGTACCCATTTTATGTCGTCCGGTTGGAGTTGTTGGCATAGATGAGGGTCTTAGGCGGTCTATGGCTTAAAATGACGTGACCAATTCCTGAAAGACAAATGCTAATAGTTTGGCCGTCAAAGTGGCGGTGGTGAGACCGGGGTGTCTATGGCTTAAATTGACGTGACATTGACCGGTTCACTGAGAATGTGCCCTGAGTGCACGGGGCGTGTGGCCATGCATGCCAACGCTTGTGATGTAATGTATATATATACTGCTTGGTTATGCTAATAAAGTGCAGGGAAGGAGGATCGCCGCCCCGAGTTGCGGGTGAGATCGTTATAATTTGGTCAGCATTATTGACCGTTGCTTTGGTTTGCCACCGTTGCGGTGGATTGTGCTTGCAGGTGCTGCGGAGCCGAGCGGTAAATAGTGGGCTAAAGCCCAAGTTGCTGTGCTGGTCCTTGAAGGCCTAATGCTTAGTGTTTTCTTTTATTCATGTATGGCCGGCCTACGTGTCGAGGTCTGGAAAACACTTCTATTTGAGTAAACAATTGTAAGGCCTTAAGGTCATTACACTTGTGTATTTGTACGTTCATTCCATGGATTGTTAGTGGACATTCATGCTAGTGTTGGGTTCTTTATTAATGCAACTATTTTAATTGCTTCCGCTAGAATGTTCTGTGCAGGACGTTGATATTAGTTGGATGGTTTCTATTGAGTAACCACCCGGTATGTCTGTGGTATATGGCGTCGGGCCCCGGTCGGACCTACTGATATATACTATGTGACGGATAGGGGGTGTTACCATTTGGTCTCAGACTACTGGTTTCGGTCAGGCTTAAATGAATTCTTGGGCAAATTATTTTAAGGGGTGGTGAGCACAAGTTTGTGCGTCATCGTTATAACAGCAAAAGAACCCATGAATGTCAACTTAGGAATGAACATACACGTGTTTGAGGAACCTACGCGTTCCTATAATTGCATTTTGCAATTTTGTTTGGTCGCTTAACGATGTTTTGTACAACTATAGGTGACCAGAAGCGGTGCTGGGCCGTCAGAATGCCGAGTTTCTGAGGCTAGTAGTGCACCAAACGTTGCTCCTACAACACCTCCATCGGCTGAAACCATACGATTGGTTGCCGAAGCAGTGTTTGCCATGATCAATGCGCAGCCTGTAAGGCAAATGCAGCAGCCCGCTCCTACGATGGAGCAGGTACCTCTTGTAGAGCTTGAGCCGAGAAGAGTGGAGCAGGTAGTAGTGGAGCCTTTGGTGCCGAGACGAGCAACTGAAAGGCAGCTTAAGCACGTTATGAGCTTTAATCCTCCTGTGTTCTCGCGGTTGTGAACCCCATCGCAAGCTAAAAATTGGCTCTCCCAAGTGAAGAGAGTCCTGACAGCTACTGAAACGGAGGAGTGGCAGATGACCACTATAGCTAAGTTCCTTCTGGACGGTGTTGCTAGGTTGTGGTGGGAAGTCTTGGAGCTGCACCTCTTGAGGGGAATGCAAATTACTGACGTATCAATGGAGGAGTTCTCGAGACTGTTCTTGGCTAGGTAGCTCCCTCCAACTCAGAGGATTTCTTTGGAGAATGAGTTTCTGAAATTGGTGCAAGGAGAGAGTAGCGTGGATGAGTATCTCCACGAGTTCACTCGTTTGGGTCGGTACACTATCTCCACATTCGCGGATGAGGAGCGCAAGACGAACCGTTTCTACGAAGGTCTGAGAGATGACTTGAGGCTACTACTCTCGGGGCCGATGACGCATTACTTCTTGACATTGGTCAACACTGCCCGCTCTTTGGAGAAGGACATGAAGAATGTTCAAGCAAAGAAAAGATTTGGTGATAAGAAGTCTGAGTTCAAGGTGCCGACTACCTCAAAGTCTGGGTACCGTAAGTTCTTTAAGAAGGTTAGGACTTTGGGTCCAGTTCCTTCTTCCGGTGCTTCTAGGGAGACTACGGGTCGGACACCGAGTGCATGTTTTACTTGTGGGAAGCCGGGGCACTTTGCCCGTGACTGCTGGAGCGGACGTCCCAAATCCAAAAGGAAGGCGGGAGCAACATATGAAGAGAAGGGCAAGGCGGTGGAGTCAACCGCGTCCCATTATGCTCTGGCTCAACCAAGGGTTTATAATCTTGGCCAACAGGAGGACATTAAACAAGCAGATGTGGTGACAGGTATGATTTAAATTTATAGCAAGTCAAATTGTTTTATACTTGTTATGTGTTTGTTACTTTACCACTGCTTGTTTAGGATTTGATTTGATTTGTGAGAATCCGATAAGAGCACTCTTTGATACGAGAGCTTCACACTCCTTCTTGTCCGAAGGATTCATATCGCGCATCGGAGTACATTCTTAGATGGCAAAGGACAAGTTTTATGTGTTGTTACCGAATGGGTGTTCGATGCACGCGGATAAAATCTACGGCGTTAAGATTCGCATTGGGAGTCAAGAGTTTGAGCTGCAAGCGTCGTTACTACCGCTGGTGGAGTTCAAAGTTATATTTGGCATGGATTGGCTCTCGGAGCAGCAAACCTATATTGATTGCGGTCGCAAGGAAGTCAAGTTGGGTGCAGGTCGTGAGACGACGTTTTTGGGCTTAAAAGGGTCGGGCAAGATGTTGATGTCTGCTCTTCAGGTGGTGAAGGTGGTTTGTGCTAGAGCAGAGTTGTTCTTTACGCTAGTGGATGTTGCAAATCCTCAGCCTATGCTGGATATTATTTCAGTGGTATCAGAGTACCCTGATGTGTTCCCTGCCGATCTTCCTAGAGCCCCGCCTCAACGGGAAATTGATTTCACGATTGAGCTGGTGCCAGGTGCGAAGCCTGTGTCACGATCTCCGTATCGGCTAGCGCCTAAGGAAATGGCGGAGCAAAAGTTGCAACTTCAGGAGATGTTGGAGTAAGGCTACGTGCGTCCAAGTTCTTTGCTTTGGAGCGCACCTGTCCTCTTTGTTAAGAAGAAGGATGGAAGCTTGAGGCTATGTATCAATTACTGAGAACTGAACAAGTTGACGAAAAAGAACAAGTACCCGAGCCCAAGGATTGATGATCTCTTTGATCAGTTAGTCGGGTCAACGGTGTACTCTAAATTGGATCTCAAGTCCGGTTACTATCAGATGAGAATAAGGGTGAGTGATATCCCTAAGACAGCGTTCAGTATGAGATACAAGCATTACGAGTTTACGGTCATGCCATTTGGGCTGACTAATGCGCCATCGGTGTTAATGGATTTGATGAACAGGACTTTCAGGGAGTACTTGGACCATTTTGTGATCGCATTCATCGATGACATTTTGGTGTACTCGTAGAGTGAGGAAGATCACTTCAAGCATCTTCATTTGGTTTTGGAGACGCTGAGGAGGAGTCAGTTGTACGCCAAGTTATCTAAATGTGAGTTTTGGTTGTCCTCAGTGGCATTCCTCGGTCATATAGTGAGTGGAGAGGGTTTTGCAGTGGATCCGATGAAGATTGTTGCGATATGAGAGTGGCCTGTGCTTGCTACGGAAGAGGAAGTCCGGAGTTTTCTGGGGCTTGCCGGCTATTACAGGAGCTTCGTAGAGAACTTCTCGCGGGTAGCGTTACCTCTCACTACTTTGACGAGGAAAGAGCAAAAGTTCGTTTGGATGCCGGAGTGCGCGCGAGCTTTTGAGTAGTTAAAGTGTCGGTTGACCACAGCGCCAGTTCTTAGTTCACCGTGTGTGATCGAAGGCTTTGAAATCTACAATGATGCTTCGGGCAGTAGTTTGGGTTGCGTGCTACTGCAGCATGGGAGCGTTATAGCGTATGGCTCGAGACAGTTGAAAGTGCACGAGAGGAATTATACGGTCCATGACTTGGAGTTAGCGGCCGTGATTTTTGCCTTGAAGCTGTGGAGGCACTACTTATATGGAGTAAGGGTCGATATCTATACCGACCATAAGATCTTAAAATATTTGTTCGATCAAAAAGATCTGAACATGCGGCAGCGTAGAAGGATGGAGTTCCTGGGGGACTATACATTCAAGATCCACTACGTGCCTGGTAAAGCCAATGCGGTTGCGGACGCGTTGAGTCGTCGGGCCCTAGCTCAAGCCAATTGGCAGTCAGTTTATGATGAACGGTTGGTTCGGGAGTTGGAGGCGTTGGAGATTTCTTGCTTGGACAAGCAGTCAAGTGCTGAAGCACTATTGAACTGGACAGAAGTTTAGTATGACCTGGCTGATCGGATTCGGCAGGCTTTGGATGTGGATAGCAGCATGAAGCAACTCATGATAGAGGCTTTGGATGGGTCAAATTCCCAATATGAGGTTGTGGATGGATTTCTTTATAAAGATGGTCATCTATGCGTCACGAATGTGGGCACTTTGTGAGTGGAATTATTGTACGAGGCGCATCATACCAAGTACTCAATTAACCCATGGAGCACGAAGATGTACCGCGATGTTAAGAAATTGTTCTGGTGGCCAGGACTGAAAACGGATGTGGCGCTCTGCGTGCCGAAGTGTCAATCTTTCTCCTTGGTGAAAGCGGAGTGCCAAAAGCTGGGAGGATTCTTGAAATCCTTGCCTATTCCGAAGTGGAAGTTGGACGACATTACTATATACTTTGTGCACGGGTTGCAAAGGTCACAAAAGGGGAACGACGCCATTTGGGTGGTCGTAGATCGTCTAACGAAGGTTTCGCACTTCATTCCGCATAAGAATGATGATCCGGTTGAGAAATTGGCAAAGTTGTATGTGGCTAATATTATGTGGCTTCATGGTGTGCCCCACAGCATCGTGAGTGACCGAGATGGGCAGTTCACGTCCAATGATTGGAGGCTAGTGCAGCAGATGTTTGGGAAAAAGCTAAGTTTTAGCACAGCCTTTCATCCGCAAACGGATGGGCAGACTGAGAGGGTCAATAGGATGATGGAAAACATGCTTCGCATGTGTGTCCTGGACTTTGGAAAGTAGTGGGAAGACCACCTATACTTGGTGGAGTTCGCGTACAACAATAGCTTCCAGGAAAGCATACAAATGGTGCCCTATGAGGCCCTTTATGGTAGAAGATGTCGCACGCTGTTGTCTTGGTTGGAAATGGGCGAGTCAAAATTGTACAAGCGACAAGAGGTGGAGGATGCTACTTCTTTGGTGAGAACCATTCGGGAAATGCTGCTAATCACTCAGGATCGCCAGACTAAGTACTATTATGTCAAGCACAGGAACGTGGAGTTTGCTGTTGGCGATTGGGTGTACTTGAAGATCAAACCGTTCAAGGGTGTCTCACGGGTGCGGAACTTCAAGAAGCTAAGCCCGAGATACCTTGGACCATTTGAGGTTCTGGAGCGGATTGGTGAAGCAGCGTACCAGTTAGAGCTGTAAGTGGAGCTTAGTGGCCTACATGATGTATTCCATATATCGGTGCTACGGAAGGCGGTGAAAGAGCCTACGGAAGTGATCGCGGTCGATCAAGTGCCGGTCGATAGTGGGTTGATGACGAAGGTCAAGCCCGTACGTATTGAGGACTCGGAAGTCAAGTGGCTATGCAATAAAGAGATCAGGATGGTCAAGGTCCGTTGGGAAAATTGCAGTCGGGAGGAGCTCTCTTGGGAGCGAGAGCAGACTATGCTTAAGGAGTACCCAGAGTTATTTTGCTCAGGTACCGTTTAAGTTTTATACTTATCTTTCTTTTATGTAATTTCGTGGACGAAATTCTTTTAAGAGGGAGAGAGTTGTAATGCCCCGAAACTCAAAAGAGCGACGGGAGGCGTTCTGGGTCAAATTTTGAATTGGGCAAGGGGCACAAGGCATGGGACATGGGCGTGTCCCAGGGCGTGTCATGTTTGGTTAGACGATTTGGCCGAGAGGTCGATGAATTCTTTAGTCGATGATCGCCGAGCAACGAACACGGCCTGAGACACGGACGTGTCTCAGGGTGTGTCGAGCTCGTTTCGACGATCTGCCAGGGAAGTCGACAATTTTCGCTCGACGATTTGTCGAGAGAGGGAACACGACCTATGTCACAACCCGCATTTTATCAACGACAAAATCGTATCAGAGCAAGAGAAAACACGTGCCGTCATGCCACGTCGTGCAGAGGATAACTGCACACGTTCAGGCAAAACTCCAAACATTAGATTTTTACGGAAAGTCGTTGATTAAATATGAAAGAAAATCAGTTATGTTGAATGGCCGTATCCCTCAGCACGGTGGATCAGCTAGTCCACAATTAAAAGTATATTTATACGCAGCAGAAAATACTTTGGTTCAATTAAGTTGACGCCCTAATGAGCATAAGTGTCCCCGAGGGACGACTCATGGTATGCACGACTCTAAAGTGAAGATAACATATAGGAAAGATAGTCTTTTTACGCTAAGGAAATATAGTGTCTTTGTTTTATAAATATGTTATGCATGATGTACATATAATAAAACTTTTATGGTTTAAAATATCTAACATGCAACCTAGCATAAATCCTTCCCAGAAGCAAGTAAACAACCATATAGAGGCAAAGAAACAGCAGTTTAAGTTCATACCCAGCATCGCAAGAAGCCACCAGTGGGCGTCAACAACCTGACACGAACCCACTGGCGAGTATGTATGTCTATACAGAAAAGTAAAGAACTACCTCACAAAAACGGGGACCAGCTATCCCAGCTACCCAAGAGGTCACCAACAAGCCCCTCCAAAAGAACTAGCCGCTGAACTGGCTACAACCTGGACCTGAGGCATTCAAGAAAAGAACACCTCAGCAAGAAAATAATCAAAAAGGTAAATAGAGCAATAGATTAATGAGCAAATAAGAAGAAGAGTTTACCAACCCGGCAACAAACTGCTATAAGCAAAAGAAAAGGGGTGACAGTAAGAAGAGAGTACTGTCTAGAGCGCAGCAGAGCACACCAAGTGCGAGCAATAAAACCATTAAGCCCTACCAAAAGAGTCTGCAACAGCAATAAGGCATATACATATATGCCAAAAGAAAAGGAAGCATAAACAGGAAAGGGACTAACAGTCCTAACACGTGGGTAAGTGGCAGTGGTCAAAACATGGATCTGAATACATAACCAAATTCAGATCCAAAAAGGGCTAAGGGGTCAAACAGTGGCAGCTTTAGGGTCCCACACACACCAACCCAAACCGGGGAAAAAGGCGGTGGCCACAGCTCTCCACATAAAACCACCCCTCCAAAGGCCACCAAAACTCCACCACCTGCCACAACCCAAGAGTCGGCATGCAGAAACTAGCCGAACACCCAAAGCCCCCCCCCCTAGGGAAAGGTCACACTAACGATCCTAAGAAACACACGAACCCAAGGCAACAACGTCGGGTCCAACCAACGCGGCCTTGCATGCCTAACCCGAACCAACCCCGAGTCTTACTTGACCCCAAAACCAGCTCAACACCCAGTGTCGGCATGTTGTGTCGACACCACGACGAGCCGGTGTCGACACAAGGTATCGACACCCCATGCTGCTGGTGTCGACACCAAGTGTCGACACCCCCTGCTGCTGGTGTCGACACCAAGTGTCGACACCCCTGCATATGGTGTCGACACCAAGTGTCGACACCCCTGCAGCTGGTGTCGACACCAAGTGTCGACACCTCCTGCCGCTGGTGTCGACACAAAGTGTCGACACCCCCTGCAGCTGGTGTCGACACCAAGTGTCGACACCCCTGCAGCTGGTGTCGACACCAAGGGTCGACACCCCCTGCTGCTGGTGTCGACACCAAGTGTCAACACCACTGTAGCTGGTGTCGACACCAAGTGTCGACACCTCCTGCCGCTGGTGTCGACAACAAGTGTCGACACCCCCCTGCTGCTGGTGTCGACACGAAGTGTCGACACCCCTGCAGCTGGTGTCGACACCAAGTGTCGACACCCCCTGCTGCTGGTGTCGACACCAAGTGTCGACACCCCTGTAGCTGGTGTCGACACCAAGTGTCGACACCTCCTGCCGCTGGTGTCGACACCAAGTGTCGACACCCCCTGCTGCTGGTGTCGACTCCAAGTGTCGACACCCCTGCAGCTGGTGTCGACACCAAGTGTCGACACCCCCTGCTGCTGGTGTCGATACCCCTGCAGCTGGTGTCGACACCAAGCGTCGACACCCCGACCTGCCACCGGCGCCAAACCAAGCAAACAACCAAAACGAGGACGAGGCCTCTCTCTCTAGAATCTCATCATCCAACGGCAATAGCAACTACTCGACCTGAACCGAACCAAATCTGTCCCTAATAGACACAATCCCTCAAGAAAACTGAGATTAACTGGAACTTCTCTACACTAACCAAGGTATGATCGGGAACGAACCCTAGCGTACACCTAAGATCTAAGCAGGGAAGAGATAAAATTTATTCAAAAAGAAGACAAAGATCAACTTTGGCAAGGATGAGGGGACATCACTTGCCTCAATACCAGGAAAGCTTGGTCGGCGATTTCCCCCACTCTCGGATCTAGCCGCAGAGCACCAAGCCGAGGAACAGAAAGAATGCAGATCCAGGCGAGGGCAGTCCAGATCCACGCTCGAAATCGGATTTCGACTGCTAAATCTCCAGGAATCGGCGTCCGAAGGCTATGGTAGTCCGGCGGTTCTCTTCCTCTCGTACAGGCGGCAGCTTCTTCCAAAAACAGAGAAAATGAAAAGAGGCAAAGAACTGAGCCCTAATTTCTAACCTAAGGCTATATATATAAGCATCAGTTTAATAGTAAACAATCAATACATATTAATTACTTACACTCAATATCAAAACGACGCGAAACCCGAAACATCTCGGAAAATGACGAAATCCACATCGCAGCTAAAAACCCACGCTACGAACACATCATCGAAGTCGAAATTATCATTCGATGAACAAAACCCGGGATATCACCACCCGAAGCCAAAACGCAGGCATTCCCTAAGAGGCCCAACCGAGTCATCAAACGGACCCCAGCTACCTGGGGAATCTTGCTAACAGGCTACAAACAGGCTACACAGGGAACCCTAAGAGCTAAGACCACGCTCTACAACGGCAAAGAGCCGGAAACACGTCATCGTAACGCCAGCCAAAGATCGAACAAAACACAGAAAAACCGGGGGCGTTACATCCACTCCCTCAAAAAAAAGTTTCGCCTCGAAACTTTACTCACAACATTCCTACAAAGAAGGAGAGAGAAAGAGCCAGGAAAGGGCTATATACATATAAGAATAAAACGGAGCATACCAGGCACAAGATCAGGGAAACAGATGAGGGTGAGCCTCCCTCATAGCCGACTCCAACTCCCAAGTCGCGCTTTCCACATCTTGATTTCTCCATAAAACGTTAACCATAGGAATAGTCTTCTTTCGCAACGCCCGAACTTGAGAATCCAAAATGCGAACAGGCACCTCCGCATAAGAAAGATTCCGCTCCAACTAAGGCACAGAATCCAAAACCTGCCTGCCATTTACCACACATTTCCGCAGCTGACTGACGTGAAAGACATCATGCACGCCAGGGAAATTTGCGGGCAAAGCCAGCCTGTAGGCTGATACCCCAATCCGCTCAACAATCGGAAACGGCCCCACGTACCTCGGGTCCAACTTCCTATTCTTGCCAAACCGCTTGACTCCAATCAACGGGGAGACCTTTAAGAACACCGAGTCCCCCACAGCAAATTCCAAGTCCGATCTACGCCGATTGGCATTCTTCTCATATCTCTCCTGGGCTATCCGAAGCTTTTCTCGAATAAGCTTCACAGCGGTTTCCATCACCTCGAGCGCTTCTGGACCCAACAAAGGTCCCTTGCCGAGCTCATCCAAAAACAAGGGAGTCCTGCAGCGCCTCCCATACAAAGCTTCAAAAGGAGCCATTTGCAAGCTTTATTGGTAACTGTTGTTATATGCGAATTCCATAAGCTGCAAGCGCTCGTCCCACGCTCCTCCGTGGTCCAGAATATTGCATCGGATCATATCTTCTACAATCTGATTTACTCGCTCCGTCTGACCATTGGTCTGCAGATGATAAGCCTTAGAATATCCCAAATCTGTACCCAACCCTTCTTGAAGGCTCTTCCAAAAATGAGACGTGAACCTGGTGTCTCGATCTGATATGATACTTACGGGTACACCATGCAATCTGACAACCTCATCCAGATACATCTCGGCTATCTTCCTCATCGGATAATCGATCTTAAATGGTACGAAATGAGCGCTCTTCGTCAATCTATCTACGATTATCCAGACTGAATCATGCCTCTTAGGAGATCTCGGTAAGCCTGTAATGAAATCCATCGAGATACTCTCCCACTTCCACATCGAAATCTCCAAGGGAGTTAGCTTGCCACCAGGCCTCCCATGGTCGGCTTTCACACGCCTGCAAGTGAAACACTCTACAACAAATCTGCCTATGTCCTTCTTCATCCCATACCACCAGGCAATCTGTTTTAAATCATGATACATCTTGGTAGACCCTGGATGGTAGGAGACACTAGATCCGTGGGCTTCTCTGCACACCATATCCCGAACATCTCCAACCGAGGGGATGCAATACCTGCCACGGTACTTCAAGGTACCCGCATCATCTATAGAGAAATCTGGTAATTCACCTTTTTCAGCTCGAAGATACAAATGCAGGAGATCAGGATCGTCCTTCTGAGCAGTCTCATAAGCGCAATCCACGAAGGTTCTGCCACTACCAAGCTACTCTGTGAATCGCAGCTTCCCACAGAAATGTCCATCAAAAGAAACTCTTCCACTAGATGCTCGGCGGAGAGATTGAAAATCTTACCTGACTTCCGACTCAGGGCATCGGCCACCACATTTGCCTTGCCCGGATGATACTGGATTTCAACATCATAGTCGGCCATGTACTCCAACCACCGCCGCTGGCGCAGATTCAATTCTTTCTGAGTGAAGACATACTTCAAACTCTTATGATCTGTGAAAATCTTGCACTGCGCGCCATATAGCAAATGCCTCCACAACTTTAACGCATAGATCACAGCTGCAAACTCCAGGTCATGCGTAGGGTAATTCCTCTCGTGAGTCTTTAGCTGCCTCGACCCGTACGCAATCACCTTCCCGCCCTGCATCAATACGCAGCCCAGTCCGACATGCGACGCATCCACATATATATCATACTCAATGTCTTCAGTAGGCAAGGACAAAATTGGAGCTGAACATAACCTTCTTTTTAATTCCTCAAAAGCCTCCTCACACTTGCCATCCCATATGAAGGCTGCATTCTTCTGCGTCAACCTGGTCAGTGGCGCAGACAAAGTAGAGAATCCCTCTACAAATCTTCTATAATATCCAGCCAAGCCCAAGAAGCTCCTGATCTCTTTGGGAGTAACAGGCCTCGCCCACTCCATAACAGCAACGATCTTTCCTAGGTCCACCGATATTCCCTCCTTATTCACCACGTGGCCGAGAAAAGAAACTTGAGGCAACCAAAATTCGCATTTGCTCAGCTTGGCGTATAGCTTATGGTCTCTCAGACTCGCCAAGACCAGCCGCAAATGTCGATCATGCTCCTCCGCATCTTTAGAATACACCAAAACGTCGTCTATAAAGACAATCACAAACTTATCTAGAAAATCCTAGAAAACTCTGTTCATCAAATCCATAAAAGCTGAGGGCGCATTAGTCAAACCAAAAGACAACGAAAAACTCAAAATGCCCATGACGAGAGCGGAACGCCGTCCGCGGAACATCTGACTCCCGAATCCTCAACTGGTGATAGCCCGAACGAAGATCTATCTTGGAAAACACGGCACTACCACGCAGTTGGTCAAACAAATCGTCGATTCGCGGCAAAGGGTACCTGTTCTTAATAGTAACCTTGTTCAGCTCTCTATAGTCGATGCATAACCTCATTGACCCATCTTTCTTTTTAACGAACAGCACTGGTGCACCCCAAGGCGAAGAACTCGGCCTTATGAAACCTTTTGCCAACATCTCATCCAGCTGAATTCGCAACTCTTCCAGCTCTCGCGGGGCCATCCGGTACGGTGCCTTGGCAATAGGACGCGTGCCTGGCTCCAAATCTATGGCAAACTTGACATCTCGATCGGGTGGAAGACCGGGAAGATCGTCAGGAAACACATCAGAGAAGTCACACACCACAGGAATCTCTTCCAAACGGGGCACACTAACAATCGACCCTACCAAGGAAACCACACAGGCAAAACAGCCAGAAACAAGCAACTTTCGAGCACGCACTGCAGAAATGACTGGAGGCTCCTGGTGAGAATATCCATAAACGCTCCCTGGCTGACCGTTGTCTTTGACGAAGTCCAAGCGCTTACCCTTGCACTGGATCACAGCATCGTACCTTGACAACCAGTCCATGCCCAAAATAACATCGAAGTCCTCCAGGTCAATCACCTTTAGATCTGCCTTGGCTAGAAAATCTCCCAACAAAATCGAACAATCGAGGAAACCCAGGTCCGAAACCACAGAGTCACCAGAGGGGAACTTAACGCAGAATGCACCACCAATACGATCTAGGCCCAAACTGAACTGCTCCACGAAGGCTCTAGCCACAAATGAGTGGGAAGCGCCGGAATCGAAGAGAATGCACGCCCAGCGGTCCTTTACCTTAAATTGTCCTACGAATTGCACACACATCTAAGGCAATAAGCGCTAAAACGAAAATTACAACCAAAAAGGGAACATAACGAAACGACGGGGGAGGAGTCGAACCTGAAATAACCTGGGTCGAAGTCTTCGCTTCGTCTGCCGAAAGCACATTCAGCTTCCCCTTTCCTTTATCCATTTGCTGAGGCGGTGGCAAAGCCTGGAGGGGAACTGGCTGCAGAATAGGCTGGGTCTGAGGACACCTTGTCTTGAGATGACCCTTCTGGCCGCACTGAAAACAGACCTTATCTTTTAACCAACAACGGGCAGCCTCATGCCCCTTCCTTACACACAAGGCACACACCAAGTCTCCCCTGGAAACACCCTGAATCGCGTGCACCTGTTCCTTCTTCTGCGCTCCCAACCTTTTGAAACACTTCTCAAAGGGGTGGCCTGGCCGACCACAAAAGCTACAAATCTCTTTGATCCTCTTTCTCGAGACAGCATCAGGTTCTTGATTGTCTCTTAGATATCTGCAAGGAGAGAATAACCAAACTAACAATTCATCAAGGCAAGTATACCTACCGAAATGCAGCTAGGGGACACAAGTGTCGTATTAAAATCCGGGAACAGTTGAGTAAGCTTACTCACACGAAATCTATTATTTTATCGACGACAAAATAAGGTTTAGCTAAATGGACTAAAAGAAGAGAACTACTTGCATGAAAAGATAAAGAGAGCTAAAAGAGCGATTAACTTAAGCTTAGTAACGATGAAGGGAAAATGCACTCGATCAGAAATCACCTCGGCAAGAGTGGTTAGAAAAATACGATAAATAAACCTAAGCTAATTAGGGTAAAGGTCCTTGACCGTGGAGGTTCCATGATTATTGACACGCTTCTCTCGAAGGCCGTGCCCAACTGAGTTTAGGAAGGTCCGACCGACTTTCGCCAAAATCGGAGGCCTAAAACTCGCTTTACGCGGTGAACCCCTCTATTGGATTTTACTCCAATCTGGGAGATTTGAACGTCTGCCTCTCTCGAGGGGTGCGAACAACTCCCTTTACTCTTGAGTGCTCATTTCAAACTTTCGGCCTCTCGGCTAGCCCAGAATGAAAGCAAAGGTGGAGAGTATATATCGATAATATACCTCCAACCCGTGATAAATCAAGAGTAATTCAAAGCTAAACCCTAAAAAGAAAAGGTAAGATTCAAAGCATCATAACCTAATCACTCGAACCTCGGATCATTTAGATCGAGTACATGGAGGATTACTTAATCATGGTGAGGAGGAAGAGGGGGGATGAGTAGAAGAAGAATAATGAAAACGGAGCAGAAACGTAAAAGAAAACAACACTTTTTATTAATAGAAACAGGGATCTTACAACATGAAAACCAGCGATTACAAGTGCATGGAAAGGTAAACTACGTTATAATTAACATTATACTACAGAACGAAGCTAGGAACTACTACAGGGAAAGCATAAAACTACAACTAAGAACTAAAAATGGAAAGACATGATTAAAAAGTTCAGAAATACAAAGGACAGAACCTCCCCTCTCAAAGCGAAAAGTTTTCCTAAAACCCCTGGAGTTGGGCTCTGTTTATAGAATTTTTCGGGTCGGGTCACGCCCCCCTGTCACGCCCTGGTCGGGCGTGACCCTGGGGCGTGACACATTCGGCGCGACTTTTTCGGGCAGGAATTGAATTCTGACGGAGTTGTTGCGGTACACGCCCACAAGTCACGCCCTAGCAGGGCGTGTACCTGGGGCGTGTTGTTTGCGGCGTGACTTTGTTGAGCTGAAATTGAATGCTGGAGGTGACGGGCGGAATTGCTGAAGTACACGCCCATATGTCATGCCCGGGTCAGGCGTGACCCTGGGGCGTGACACTTTCGGTGCGACAGTGGAGCGGGAAAAACGAGCGCGCTGCGGCGATTCCTCGGAACCTGGGGACACGCCTCTAGTTCACGCCCATGTCGGGTGTGACACGGGCGTGACCGAGGGCGTGTACACTAAGTTTCCACGGAATGCAGTTTCGGACCAATTGCTTCATTCCTCTGGGTTACACGCCCTAGGTACACGCCCTGGTAGGGCATGACCTTGGGGCGTGTCACAGCAAAATTCGGCTGAAAGCCGTGAAAACCTGCAAAAAGCAGAAAAAAAAGCATTAGCGACAAAAATATATACAAAGGGGAATCAAAACAAGTACTTTACAAGACATGATTGACTTTAAACCCCCGAAAATATCCTAATAAAATTGACTGCAAATGTATTATCAAATTCCCCCAAGCTTAAGTTTTGCTTGTCCGCAAGCAAAGATATAAAGACTAGCTAATCATAAAAAGTGACTAATTCAAAAAGTTTTAATCATACTCACACAAGTACTATGCGAAATTCTTGACAGGGAGAATGTAAAATGTAAATCTAAAACAATTATTTAGGTATGGTTTAACTTTTATAAACTTTACTTAATAAAAATAAATCATCCAGAATTTTGACAAAATTCTTTAAATAGATTTGAGCAAGGCAATGACAATGAAAAGAACGTATTGAGTTATTACTAGATCCAAGCAACGCATTATAATTATATCAATTAAATAACAAAAATCTAAGTTTAAATTCAAAACTAAAACTGATTTACTTTTCGTCGTTTCTTAGTTGTTAAATAAAATAAAAAAAAGGTTTGAATCAAAAGGACTTAATAGGACCGAAACGTTTGGTTTAGGAATATGAATAGGAGTGGAATTCAAATATAAACATGACGGCTTAAAAATCACACTAAACCAAAACAAAGAGTTTCAAAAAAAATAAATTTATTTTAAACAAAATATGTATAAATAAATTTATTTTTTTTTCTTTATGATTATTTATCTCTCTTTTTTTTTATTATTATGTTCATTCATTTTTTCTCTTTTTTTGTTTTTGTTTTGTTTTTTCAATACACTGCTTTTGAGTACACTTTTTTTCAACAATTTCTCCAAAGATAACACAAACTTTCCTATCAAAAAAAAATTAGCGTGATTAGATAGGTAGGAATTTGGGCTTTGGTGAAAATGAAATGCTGTGTGGAGTTATCAAATGAATTTAGAAAAAAGGCTCAAAAGCGGCTAACTAGTGGTAAAAGATTTTAGGTTGGCAGGAAAGCTCAAACGTAAACAAAAATGGCCTAAATCATTTTCACGCTTTTTTTTAATTTATTTAAAACATAGAGTTGATAAATTTCAAAAAAGCAAGTTCGAGATAATAAAAGAAGATTGATGAAATTTTCTTGAAAATAAAAATAATATGTGACTTGGATCGTTCATATCTACTACGTTATTCAGAATTTGTTCTTACAAAAATTATCTAAAGACGAAAAGGAAAATAATGGATGATAAATTTTTAGAGAAAGTAAAGAAAATAAAGAACGGAAAACCATAATAGAAATGCACGTTTTGGAGAAATATTTTACCTTAACATGCTACCGTGAATTAGAAACACAGCATGGCCAACATTTTACTTGTGAAATATGATTAAAAAGAATGATTAGAAAAATTATAATTAACTACGTTGTTTATAAAGAAGTTTGAGAAAAACAAATCATAAACATGAGGTACTTATTGAAATACCAAAATGCAGCTATATATATATAATAATTTTTTTGAAATTTTGGAATTTATTTGGATATTTACAAAAAGCAAAAAGGAGGAACTCATATCCCCCAAGCTTAAAATCTACATTGTCCTCAATGGAGAAGGAGGTCGGAGAACGAGAGAAAAGTAAATTACAGAAATAAAAGACAGAATTGAAAAGCAGGTACTTCCCCGGTTTTATTTTGTAGGGCAAGCTGAGTGATGCCGCTCCTCCATGCCTGTGCTGTGGATCTGCATGAAACGTCGTCCGGTGGACTTTGTCATGGAAGCAGAACCGTTGGAGCAGGCAATCGCAGAAGTTTCAGCTTGCCGGAGCCATTCGGGGCAAAAAGTGTAAAAGAAAGAAAACAGAAAAAGATAACTTGGGTTGCCTCCCAAGAGCGCCCTTTGTTTAAAGCGTCGTTTGAGCTCGACGCATCAAAATAATAATGTCCCAAATATTGTTTAAAAATAAAGTTCGAATAAAGTCATTGTTTTTGAGAAAAATAAAGGTCAGATTAATCAAATGTCAGGACCGGAAAGATAGAGTTAACAGGGTTGAGACTGACATCATCACAGAAATACAGTTTAAGACGCTGACCATTCACTTTGAAAGTACCCTTATCAGGGTGGGAAATTAAAATAGTACCATAAGAAAAGACTTCTAAAACAGTGAAAGGCCCCGACCAACGTGATTTTAATTTACCCGGGAATAAACGTAAATGAGAGTTATAAAGAAGCACTTGGTCGCTCGGCTTAAAGATTTTTGGGTGCCTAAGATGTCGATCGTGTAAACGCTTCGTCCGCTCTTTATAAAGTCGATTATTTTCATACGCGTAAGAGCGCCACTCGTCGAGTTCGTTAAGTTGAAATTTTCGAAAAACGCCGACAGAGTGGGGATCGAAGTTGTTGCGGTACACGCCCACAAGTCACGCCCTAGCAGGGCGTGTACCTGGGGCGTGTTGTTTGCGGCATGACTTTGTTGAGCTGAAATTGAATGCTGGAGGTGACGGGCGGAATTGCTGAAGTACACGCCCATATGTCACGCCCGGTCAGGCGTGACCCTGGGGCGTGACACTTTCGGTGCGACGGTGGAGCGGGAAAAACGAGCGCGCTGCGGCGATTCCTCGGAACCTGGGGACACGCCTCTAGTACACGCCTATGTCGGGTGTGACACGGGCGTGACCGAGGCGTGTACACTAAGTTTCCACGGAATGCAGTTTCGGACCAATTGCTTCATTCCTCTGGGTTACACGCCCTAGGTACACGCCCTGGTAGGGCGTGACCTTGGGGCGTGTCACAGCAAACTTCGGCTGAAAGCCGTGAAAACCTGCAAAAAGCAGAAAAAAAAGCATTAGCGACAAAATATATACAAAGGGGAATCAAAACAAGTACTTTACAAGACATGATTGGCTTTAAAACCCCGAAAATATCCTAATAAAATTGACTGCAAATGTATTATCAGTTCTTGAGGGCTCTTCCCTCCACCGGGCTTCCGCTTATCCTTCCATAACTGTTGGCCTCTATTCTTGGCATTCTCAATGGCCTCAACCCTCAAGGCAGCTTCAACCACGCTGGCATAACTGACTGCTCCATAGGCATTCGCTAACTGCTGAATGTCGCTTCTTAGTCCACCCAGAAATCGCTTAACTCGGTCCGCCTCAACACTCACCAGACCCGGAGCAAATCGACTCAACTTACTAAACTCAATCTCATACCCACTAACCGTGAGTTTCCTCTGCTTTAAATGAAGAAAGTCATTCATTAGCCGGTCCCGCTCGACTGAAGGCAGAAACTTACTTAACAACATCACCTTGAATGACTCCCAAGTGCATCCTGCCACTAATCTCTCTTTCTCCCTTAGCCACCAATTCTTTGCTAAGCCCTTGAGCTGGTAGGCAGCAAGCATCACTCTCTGATCGTCCGTAATACCTGAGTAAGAGAACATCTCCTCAATGGTAATCAGCCAGTCATCCAAAATCATGAAATCTGCTTGCCCATCATAAGTAGGGGGTCTCAGCCGCTGAAACTGGGATATGAACGTCATCTCCGGGGGCACCACAACCAAAGGAACGGGAGGAGCAGGAGGGGTAGGATCAGCTACCCCCTCAGCGGGGCCCTGGGCTCTCGGGGTCTGTCCCGCCACCACTGCTACAAGGGACTGAATCTGAGCCTGCATAGCCACTACCTGCCTCGATAACGCCTCACTACTCTGCAGCAGGCTTTCTACTAACGCATCGCTCTGCGCTCCGGACGTCTCAACCTCCGACTGGGGGGTCGATCTCGTTGCAGGACGTCTCGCCATCCTAAAATCGCACAAGCTTTAGACAAAACCTAGCCCATCAGCTAGAACAAAACTACCCGGTAGGGACAAACACACTTAAATATGAACTTCAACTGCAAAAAACTTGCTCTGGGAGTTGTTTTTACCATGATGATATCATGCTTAACCTAAGATGCTTCACCACCATCATACTAACTCATGTGCCTAAACCATGAATGCATGTATTTGTATTCTTTTTGACTCAAAACCATGTGTGTACATATGTCATCTTGCAAATCTTTAGCTTGGCACGTTGTGCTTATGAAATGTTATGTTATGCATGATGTGCTATGCATTCTAAAAAGGCCTTAGTGCATGCCATGGGCGGCGTACACATGAAAATGTTATGCATCCCATACTACATAACATTCCCATGCAACGAAAAGAAAACGTGCTAGCTGCATTCATGTGGTGAGGTTATGCATCCCATACTACATAACCCTCACATGTTGCCTCTTATGGTGGATCCGTATACAAACACATATTTTGCATCCCATACTACATAATATGCCCTGTATACTTCTTTATGCTCATGAGTGTAGTGTTCGTGCTTCGTCGAAGACGTGCTGATGACATATCGGTGTGTGAATGGCATGACGCTAACCACTAATGCAGACAAGGAAAAGGTTGCCCAACAATTTGTCAAGCAACCTGGCTCTAATACCAACTGTCACAACCTGCATTTTCTTAACGACAAAATCGTATCAGAGCAAGAGAAAATATGTGCCGTGATGCCACGTCGTGCAGGGGATAACTGCACACGTTCAGGCAAAACTCCAAACTTTAGATTTTTACGGAAAGTCGTTGATTAAATATGAAAGAAAATCAGTTATGTTGAATGGCCGTATCCCTCGGCACGGTGGATCAGCTAGTCCACAATTAAAATTATATTTATACGCAGCAGAAAATACTTTGGTTCAATTAAGTTGACGCCCTAATGAGCATAAGTGTCCCCGAGGGATGACTCATGGTATGCACGACTCTAAAGTGAAGATAACATATAGGAAAGATAGTCTTTTTACGCTAAGGAAATATAGTGTCTTTGTTTTATAAATATGTTATGCATGTTGTACATATAATAAAGCTTTTAGGGTTTAAAATATCTAACATGCAACCTAGCATAAATCCTTCCCAGAAGCAAGTAAACAACCATATAGAGGCAAAGAAACAGCAGTTTAAGTTCATACCCAGCATCGCAAGAAGCCACCAGTGGGCGTCAACAACCTGACACGAACCCACTGGCGAGTATGTATGTCTATACAGAAAAGTAAAGAACTACCTCACAAAAACGGGGACTAGCTATCCCAGCTACCCAAGAGGTCACCAACAAGCCCCTCCAAAAGAACTAGCTACAACCTGGACCTGAGGCATTCAAGAAAAGAACACCTCAGCAAGAAAATAATCAAAAAGGTAAATAGAGCAATAGATTAATGAGCAAATAAGAAGAAGGGTTTACCAACCCGACAACAAACTGCTATAAGCAAAAGTAAAGGGGTGACAGTAAGAAGAGAGTACTGTCTAGAGCGCAGCAGAGCACACCAAGTGCGAGCAATAAAACCATTAAGCACCTACCAAAAGAGTCTGCAACAGCAATAAGACATATACATATATGCCAAAAGAAAAGGAAGCATAAACAGGAAAGGGACTAACAGTCCTAACACGTGGGTAAGTGGCAGTGGTCAAAATATAGATCTGAATACATAACCAAAATCAGATCCAAAAAGGGCTAAGGGGTCAAACAGTGGCAGCTTAAGGGTCCCACACACACCAACCCAAACCGGGGCAAAAGGCGGTGGCCACAGCTCTCCACATAAAACCACCCCTCTAGAGGCCACCAAAACTCCACCACCTGCCAAAACCCAAGAGTCGGCATGCAGAAACTAGCTGAACACCCAAAGCCCCCCCTAGGGAAAGGTCACACTAATGATCCTAAGAAACACACGAACCCAAGGCAACAACGTCGGGTCCAACCAACGCGACCTTGCACGCCAAACCCGAACCAACCCCGAGTCTTACCTGACCCCAAAACCAGCTCAGCACCCAGTGTCGGCACGTTGTGTCGACACCACAACGAGCCGCTGTCGACACAAGGTATCGACACCGCCTGCTGCTGGTGTCGACACCAAGTGTCGACACCCCCTGCTGCTGGTGTCGACACCAAGTGTCGACACCCCTGCAGCTGGTGTCGACACCAAGTGTCGACACCCCTGCAGCTGGTGTCGACACCAAGTGTCGACACCTCCTGCCGCTGGTGTCGACACCAAGTGTCGACACCCCCTGCTGCTGGTGTCGACACCAAGTGTCGACACCCCTGCAGCTGGTGTCGACACCAAGTGTCGACATCCCCTGCTTCTGGTATCGACACCAGGTGTCGACACCCCTGCAGCTGGTGTCGACACCAAGTATCGACACCCCCCTGCCGCTAGTGTCGACACCAAGTGTCGACACCCCTGCATCTGGTGTCGACACCAAGTGTCGACACCCCCTGCTGGTGGTGTCGACACCAAGTGTCGACACCCCTGCAGCTGGTGTCGACACCAAGTGTCGACACCTCCTGCCGCTGGTGTCGACAACAAGTGTCGACACCCCCTTGCTGCTGGTGTGGACACCAAGTGTCAACACCCCTGCAGCTGGTGTCGAAACCAAGTGTCGATACCCCCTGCTGCTGGTGTCGACACCAAGTGTCGACACCCCTACAGCTTGCAGCTCAATTGGTGATGAGAGTTGAAAGAACTCCATAGTTAAGCGTGCTCGGGCTGGAGAAATTCTAGGATGGGTGACCTCCTGGGAAGTCCCCGTAGTGTAAGCTTGACTATCGAGTTTACCTCATCAAAGGGAGGCTGCGGCCACCAACAACCCGCCGGTGGGCTGGAGAGGGGTTGGGGTGCATGGCCTGCAGGCTTGAATGTGAAAGGCTGACTACCAGTGGTGGGCCCGGGTCTGGACCCTGGTAGGCCGGCGGTTCCAGCTGGGTCCCATGTTGATGGGCCTGGACCGTTACACAGCTGGTGTTGACACCAAGTGTCGACACCCCTACAGCTGGTGTCGACACCAAGCGTCGACACCTCGACCTGCCACCGGCGCCAAACCCAGCAAACAACCAAAACGAGGACGAGGCCTCTCTCTCTAGAATCTCATCATCCAACGGAAATAACAACTACTCGACCTGAACCGAACCAAATATATCCCTAATAGACACAATCCCTCAGGAAAACTGAGATTAACTGGAACTTCTCTACACTAACAAAGGTATGATCGGGAACGAACCCTAGCGTACACCTAAGATCTAAGCAGGGAAGAGATAAAATTTATTCAAAAAGAAGACAAAGATCAACTTTGGCAAGGATGAGGGGACATCACTTGCCTCAATACCAGGAAAGCTTGGTCGGCGATTTCCCCCACTCTCGGATCTAGCCGCAGAGCACCAAGCCGAGGAACAGAAAGAATGCAGATCTAGGCGAGGGCAGTCCAGATCCATGCTCGAAATCGGATTTCAACCGCTAAATCTTCAGGAATCGGCATCCGAAGGCTATGGTAGTCTGGCGGTTCTCTTCCTCTCGTACATGCGGTGGGTTCTTCCAAAAAAAGAGAAAATGAAAAGAGGCAAAGAACTGAGCCATAATTTCTAACCTAAGGCTATATATATAAGCATCAGTTTAATAGTAAACAATCAATACATATTAATTACTTACACTCAATATCAAAATGACGCGAAACCCGAAACCTCTCGGAAAATGACGAAATCCACATCGCAGCTAAAAACCCACGCTACGAACACATCAGCGAAGTCGAAATTAGCATTTGACGAACAAAACCCGGGATATCACCACCCGAAGCCAAAACGTAGGCATTCCCTAAGAGGCCCAACCGAGTCATCAAACGGACCCCGGCTAGCTGGGAAATCTTGCTAACAGGCTACAAACAGGCTACACAGGGAACCCTAAGAGCTAAGACCACACTCTACAACGGCAAAGAGCCGGAAACACGTCATCGTAACGCCAGCCAAAGATCGAACAAAACACAGAAAAACTGGGGGCGTTACAGCCTAGGACACGGGCTTGTCCAAGGCCGTGTCAGGTGGTCGACAAACTGCACGCGACGAAATGTCGAGACTATGAACACGGCCTAGAGCCCAGGCATGTTCGGGTATGACATGGGTGTGTCAAATAGGACACGGGCGTGTCCAAGACCCGTGTGAGTCTCGGGTTGGTGTTGGTCATGTGTGGATGGAGGAACACACCCGGGAACACGGGCGTGTACTGGCTGACACAGGCGTGTCAGGTCGAACACGGGCGTGTCGGGTGCCCGTGTGTTTTTCGAGATGTGTCGATTTCGACGGCGAATGGGGGACACGGCCCTTGACATGGGCGTGTCGTACGCCGTGTTCGGCCCATGTTTTGCATTTCAGCTACGGATCGTGGCCGTTCGTTTCTTTAATTTAGGATTCGACGGTTGTGGGCTATGATGAGGAATTTTATAGTTTTTAAAATGTATCCAAACTACAATCTCGAAATAGGCAAGTGTACCTATCGAAATATAGTATAGAAAATTGTCGTATTAAACTCGGGGCCTGTTGAGTACTTCTACTCATGCAAATTAATATTATTTTATCTAGATATAAAATAAGTAAATTAAGCTATAGCTAGAAAAATTGAATAGAAGAACACACTTGATCTAGACTAACTTTGAAATAAAATGAACTTATCTTAAGGGCAAACTTCTAGATTATCCGCGTCGACCGTGGAGGTTCCTAAAATACGAAAACGCCTCTCTCGAGAATACGCTCTCGACTAAACTTAGGTTGATCGATTAAGACCTCTCGGCCAGTCGAAACACCTAAGCCTGCTTTAGGAGGTGAACCCCTCTATTGGATTCTACTCCAATCTGGAAGAGTTATGTAGTCCTCTCTCGAGGATTGCAATCAACTCCTTTTATCCTTGAGTGATCTCCCCGTATCCGCAACCTCTCGGTCATTTAGGATATAGATCTTAGATCGGAATCGAAGCTAATAAATCAAAGATAACTCGAAACGATAAGAAATGAGTTTGACAAAAAGAAGTAGTTTATTATATTGAAAAGCTTTTCATGATCAAGTGGAATTGAAAATAGAGATACATGGAAAACAAAATAAAAAGTGCTAAAATTAAAGCTTAAACTATGAAATTGAAAAGTACATAAAAATACATAAAAAACAGGAAAATAATCTGGAATTTATAGAAATTTTTCTAGAAGGTCACGCCCGAGGTCACGCCCATGACCTAGGGCGTGTCAGGCTCGGAACCGCCGTTTTGAAAGCCCGGGAACATTGGAGGAGAAACCGCCAAAATTTGTTAAATGGCGGGTCACGCCCCTAGGTCACGCCCGTGACCTAGTGCGTGTCACTTCAGTTTCTGGAAAACCGCGGGAAGCTGAAAATGGCGGGAGTAAATTCTGGCAGTTCCTGAAGTGTCACGCCCCTTGGTCACGCCAGTGACCTAGGGCGTGTACTGACCGGGTCAGTAAACGACTAGAAACGGCGCATTCTGACATCAATTCGGCAGTTTCGTGTTAGTCACGCCCTAGGTCACGCCCGTGACATGGGGGCGTGTACTTGGGAAATGTTCCAGAATTGCCCCAGGAAGATTCCTGGAGAAACTTATTTTCTTGACCTAGACACGCCCGTGTTCACACCCTGGTCACGCCCGTGTCCTTGGGACGTGTACTTGTGAAATTCTCCAAATTTGTAGAGGACGTCGTCCTCTTTCCGTTGACTGGTTGCACGTCCCGTAACTCTTCCTGGTTTGAAAGTTATGGTCATTTGAATTTCAGTTGTCCGTGGCCAAAAATGTTAATTTTCTCAAAATGTTTTCAGATGTTTGTCATGGACTTGAAAATGATATTTGGAGCCCATATTGACCTGAAATATAAAAATAAACGAATTATTATATATATTAATATAAATCCAAATAAATTATACTATTTATTTATAAAAAAAATAAACTAAAATAACTATATAAATTAACTTATCAAATACCCCCATACTTAATCTTTTTCTATTCCAGAGCAAAACTATGAGAAGTATTTATAAGAAAATAATATAATTTTTTAATCGAACTAAAAATTTATTAAATCAAAAGAAAGTTAAAAATTAATTTTAGGGATTCAAATTTTTAAGTCCTAAAATATGAAAGTAAAAAGTGAAGAGCTAAATATTTAGCAAAGTTTTCTCTAATAAAATAATTAGAACTCAAAATTAAGTATTAAGCAAACAAAATTAGATTAAAAATTATAAACACTTTTTCCACTAAAAAGAGACTTCAAGGAAAATCAAACTACTACTTATGCTCTCTTACAAATTTAATTTAAATCTAAGCAATTATATTGGGTTTTGAGTTTGGAAAAGGGAATTGAAGAGATCTTTGATTGAGGGTGATGAATTTAATCCTCTCACCCCACACAATTTTTTTTCTTTTTTTTGATGTTTTTTCCTTCTTGCTTTTCTCTTCAAACAAAATTGTTTAGGAGTAATGAATTTTATCCTCTTACTCCTTTTTTTGGGGTTGCATGTGTGTACCAAGGAATATTTAATTCCCATGACATATGATCTAACCAAAAATAAAAACTTGCATATGTGCACCAGGGGATAATGAATTTTATCCTCTTATCCCAGTGACATATGATCTAACAAGAAAAATTAAAAATAAGGGGAAGGGCTTAACAAAATTTAGATTAAATTAAAAAACTAAGAGAGCAAATATAGTGATTTAAGCTTTCCAAAGAATCTTAAAGTATAAAGTGAAGATAATTAAAATCTAAGGATTGTTAAAATAAGCACTAAGAAATTGAAACTAATTAAAATTTGAGAGAAAAAAAACTAAATAAATCTCTCTAAACAAATTTACTTCATAAATTTATTTCTCAAAATCAAATCACCTAAAAATTAAATCTAACTAACTTTGATGAAATAAAAGATTAGAAAATCAAAAATTATAGAAATTCTTATAAATAAACTAAAAAGAAATTTCTGAAAAATCACAACGAGATTAAGTAGGGGTTTATCATATTTTTTGGATTTTTTTCTATTTTGTTTTTGATAATAAAAAAAACAAAATTTTGTAATTTTTTAAGATTTTTATATTTTAAAAATTTTTAAAGATTTTTTGAATTTTTTAAATTTTTAAATAAAAATAATAAATAGAAATCCACCCCCATACTTAAAAATAAACATTGTCCCCAATGTTTATAAGTCAAGTAAGAGGGGGGAACAAGAAGAAATAAATTTAAAATTTTTTAGAAAATTTTTTAAACAAAAAATAGAAATTATTAAAGATAAACAAGGGTTGTCTCCCAAGAGCGCTTTTCTTTTTCCCGTCTTTAAGCTAGACGGTTCGGGTTAGGAGAAAGGAAAATAAAAATTAAAATGAACGGGCAACTCCCTTAATTCGCGCTTTGGCGAAGATGCCAAAGTCGCTTGCCCTGCTACTCCTCCGCTTGCTTCTTGATTTTCCTTCTTGCAGTTGACTTGAAAATTTAGATTCAAATCACTTATGCATGCCTGAGCTGATTTGAATCTTTCTAGATGAGCGGCAAATGGGTCGGGGACAACATTTGATTGCAACGGCTCATCTTCTTCCTGAAACTTGTTAGGGAAAGAAAAATCAAAAAGAAGTGCTTCAGAAAAATCTTCGCAAGGAGGAGACTCTTGCGAAGTTATAAGATTAGACTCGGGTTGTTTATTTTCCAAAATTAATTTTTCGTCCGAAAATTTATTTAAAATAAAATCGTCGGAAGCATCATGTTCATAAATTTGCGCTCCTAGAAATCATAAATTGTGCAAGGAGATTCATTAATAGGAGGAAAATGGGGAGTAGTAGGAGGAGAAACATATTCTTCTTCTACTCCGCCCAGCGCATCCATACACCTAACGAGCTCTTGAAATAAAAGTTATTGTTCTTCTTCGGTATAAACAACTACTGGGGTACATGAGAAGTCGTGTTCCTCATTAGCAACAGTATCCAAAGGAGAAGAATGACTAAACGTAAGAAAATTTTCATCCAAATTTTGGGGGGAAGAATCATATTGAGATTGAGAAGATTCCCCAAAACTAAGAGAGAAAGCTTGCGGTGCGGAAGAAGAAAAGCAAAAATTTTGATCCAAATAATTATTCTCATAACTCGGGAAACCTTCCGGTTGATCTTGCGACCAAGAGAAGTTTTCATCCGAGTTGGAAGAATAATTATTTACATCAAAGTAATTATGCGCATTATAATTTGAAAAATGAACATTGAAAAAATGAACATTGGAAAAATTAGAAAGATTATTTTCATAAACATTGGAATTATCATAAAAGTGAGAAGAATTATTATCATAATTAATATCAAAATTATTGTCAAAAGAAAGATTTTTATAATAATTATAATGATAACAATACTCACTTTGATGAGAACCGCCACAATAGAAACAAACACTTTGGCGCTTTTTTGCGGCTTCCAAAATATCTAGTTGATTTTGTAGCTGCGCAATTTTAGCGGCCAAATGAGATAACATGTTTTTTTAATAAAAGAAAATAAACACAACAGTTACTTAATAGAGATGAATTTAAAAAGAAAAAGCAAAGAGAATTGAGGTAGAGAATTAGAATGATAAAAGTAATAAAATTCGCGCTTTCAAAATATCAACAAAAATGTTTCCCGGCAACGCCGCCAAAAACTTAATGAGGAATTTTATAGTTTTAAAAATGTATCTAAACTATAATCTCGAAATAGGCAAGTGTACCTATCGAAATATAGTATAGAAAATTGTCGTATTAAACTTGGGGCCTGTTGAGTACTTCTACTCACGCAAATTAATATTATTTTATCTAGATATAAAATAAGTAAATTAAGCTATAGCTAGAAAAATTGAATAGAAAAACACACTTGATCTAGACTAACTTTGAAATAAAATGAACTTATCTTAAAGGCAAACTTCTAGATTATCCGCGTCGAACGTGGAGGTTCCTAAAATACAAAAATGCCTCTCTCGAGAATACGCTCTCGACTAAACTTACGTTGATCGATTAAGACCTCTCGGCCAGTCGAAACCTCTAAGCCTGCTTTAGGAGGTGAACCCCTCTATTGTATTCTACTCCATTCCGGAAGAGTTATGTCGTCCTCTCTCGAGGATTGCAATCAACTCCTTTTATCCTTGAGTGATCTCCCCGTATCCGCAACCTCTCGGTCATTTAGGATACGGATCTTAGATCGGAATCGAAGCTAATAAATCAAATATAACTCGAAACGATAAGAAATGAGTTTGACAAAAAGTAGTTTATTATATTGAAAACCTTTTCATGATCAAGTGGAAATGAAAATAGAGATACATGGAAAACAAAATAAACAGTGCTAGAATTAAAGCTTAAACTACGAAATTGAAAAGTACATAAACAAAATACATAAAAAACAGGAAAATAATCTACTGAAGCTACTCCTAGATTGGCCTCCTCCTCCTCCTAAGCTTTTTGCTCGATCTGGAATTTATAGAAATTTTTCTGGAAGGTCACGCCCAAGGTCACGCCCGTGACCTAGGGCGTGTCAGGCTCGGAACCGCCGTTTTGAAAGCTGGGGAATGTTGGAGGAGAAACCGCCAAAATTTGTTAAATGGCGGGTCACGCCCCTAGGTCACGCCCGTGACCTAGGGCATGTCACTTTAGTTTCTGGAAAACCGCGGGAAGCTGAAAACGGCGGGAGTAGATTCTGGCAGTTTCTGAAGTGTCACGCCCCTAGGTCACACCCGTAACCTAGGGCGTGTACTGACCGGGTCAGCAAACGACTGAAAACGGCGCATTCTGGCATCAATTCGGCAGTTTCGTGTTAGTCACGCCCTAGGACAAGCCCGTGACATGGGGGCGTGTACTTGGAAAATGTTCCAGAATTGCCCCGGGAAGATTTCTTCAGAAAAATATTTTCTTGAACTTGACACGCCCGTGTTCACACCCTGGCCACGCCCGTGTCCTTGGGGAGTGTACTTGTGAAATTCTCCAGATTTGTAGAGGACGTCGTCCTCTTTCCGTTGACTGGTTGCACGTCCCGTAACTCTTCCTGGTTTGAAAGTTATGGCCATTTGAATTTCAGCTTTCCGTGGCCAAAAATGTTAATTTTCTCAAAATATTTTCAGATCTTTGCCATGGAGTTGAAAATGATATTTGGAGCCCATATTGACATGAAATATAAAAATAAACGAATTATTATATATATTAATATAAATCCAAATAAATTATACTATTTATTTATAAAAAAAACTAAACTAAAATAACTATATAAATTAACTTATCAGGCTACTAGAGCTTGGATATACCGGTGATTGGTCCTTTGAAACCCTCATTTCTCTTGAGTGTTTCTCTTTTTAAGTCTAGAGAGAGGGGAGAGCAAAGGAGGAGGAAGAATCCTAGATCCGGTCACCGGCGGAGCTTCAGAGCTCCAAATCGCAAACCGACTTTGGATCTACGGAGGCAAGGAGAGTGCGGTGCTTTTCATCTGCGTACATTTCCATGGTGCCAAAGAAGAACGCTAGGGTAACGATTCTCTACTTGAGCATGTGAAGCTCTACTTCTTTTGCATAGGGAAGCCCGCTCTCGCGAGTTTGTGGTGAGTTTGAGGCGTTCCTTCGGGTAGACATGAATTGTCCCCGTTGTGTAGAGTCCATAATCGAGAACGGATATAGGCATGATGTGTGAAGCCTAACCAGACAAGTTGGTCTGGATCGGTGATGTTGCATTGCATAAGGGCCGGAGAAGACTCCGTGCGAATGGTTGTTTTTCGGGTTTTCTACGTGGTAGATTGCAACAAGGAGCCATGGGGATTAACTCCAAGGTGCACCCGGAAAACTGGGAAGATGCGTGATTCTGCCAACGTGGTCGCCGGGTAGCCATCTCGAACATAACCGGGTTATGTGAAGTGTGTAACGGAAACAGGACTCAGAGAAGTTTAACCCGTGCATATGGCTTAAATTGTCGTTGTGATGTGAGCACGGGTTAGGCAGAACCGTACCCATTCTATGTCGTTCGGTTGGAGCCGTTGGCATAGATGAGGGTCTTAGGCGGTCTATGGCTTAAAATGACGTGACCAATGCCTGAAAGACAAATGCTCATAGTTTGGTTGTCAAAGTGGCAGTGGTGAGACCAGGGTGTCTATGGCTTAAATTGACGTGACATTGACTGGTTCAATGAGAATGTGCCCTGAGTGCACGGGGCGTGTAGCCGTGCGTGCCAACGCCTGTGATGCAATGTATATATACAGCTTGGTTATGCTAATAAAGTGCAGGGAAGGAGCATCGCCGCCCCGAGTTGGGGGCGAGATCGTTATAATTTGGTCAGCATTGATGACCATTGCTTTGGTTTGCCACCGTTGCGGTGGATTGTGCTTGCAGGTGCTGCGGAGCCGAGTGGTAAATAGTGGGCTAAAGCCCAAGTTGCTGTGCTGGCCCTCGATGGACTAATGCTTAGTGTTTTCTTTTATTCATGTATGGCCGGCCTGCGTGTCGAGGTTTGAAAAACACTTCTATTTGAGTAAACAATAGTAATGCCTTAAGGCCATTATACTTGTGTATTTGTACGTTCATTCTGTGGCTTGTTAGTGAACATTCATGCTAGTGTTGGGTTCTTTATTAATGCAACTATTTTAATTGCTTCCGCTAGAATGCTCTGTGTAGGATGTTGATATTAGTTGGATGGTTTCCATTGAGTAACCACCCGATCTGTCTGTGGTATATGGCGTCGGGCCCCGACCGGACCTACTGCTATATGCTATGTGACGGATAGGGGGTGTTACACAGCGCACCCTAACACATTGCATTCTTTTAGAAGCCTAAACACTATACTTGAACGCTACACCTGAATGCCCAACCTATAAAAGCTCCTCATTTATATATATACCATAGGAATGTTTTACAAGTACAAATAGTTGGCCTTATGGCCTTACAGGGCTTTCACACAACAGTGGCCTCAACATTGGCGCGCAGGCCGGCCACGTACAAATAAAACAAAGCAATTATAAGTTTAGCCTTCAAGGGCTAGAGGCGGCACCAACAACAGCAGCAGGGACTTCAGCCTTTATGCGTCCCGCTTGGCTCTCCAACACCTATACAGCGATATTCCACCCAACGGTGGCAAACAGGAAACGGTTAGCATTCAGCTGACCAAATTATAACGACCTCACCCCTTTTCCCGGGGCGGTGGTATTCCTTCACTGCAGGCATAGCATTTCACAAGCATATATATATATATGTATATCATATAATGTGCTTTCACGCACTCATTCCATCACAACCGTCAGCCACCCGACCCAACGATTCGTGAACTCGGGGCACATTCTTGGTGTACCGGCGAACCAGGGTCACACCACCGTATCAGGGTCACAACCCAACGGTAAAACATTGAGCATTTCACTCCATGGCGTGTAGCCGGAGTTCTAGTTGTAATGCACCGGGACTGGCCCGTAGCCCCCCATTGTGTCATGGCGCGCAGGCTTACGACTCTTGCTATGCCCTCCAACAGACCGCACTTTCAGGTCACACGTCGGACGGACATAATGCAGGTCGGATCCTCCACCCCCCCCCCCCCCCCCCCCGTTGCTCAAATCTCCTTGCCATCACCGAGTACGACGTACTCGCAGCTACAAAAAGGTGCGGGTCGGTCCCGCCAATCTTGTTATGGCATTCAAGCCTGGGTGCTTTCCTGGGCGCACCAGTACTTACTCTTACACCCATTTCATAGCACACATCAGCGGGTCTTTCCTTGGCACACCAGTACTTCCTGCTACTCTATTCACAGGTATTATCCCACAAATCACAAATGTCAAGGGTATTTCCGTGGCTTACCACGCAAGTACTTCCTGTTACTTCCTTTCACATGTCCACCCATGAACATCAAGCAGTACAAAGGGTATTTCCTGGATCTCTAATCCAGTACTTCCTGCTACTTTCTTTCGTAGGTCCAACTGAATAGCACAAGCATCACAAGCATCACAAGGGTATTTTCCTGGACTACCACTACAATACTTCCTGCTACTTCCATTCACACGGTTAACTCATCGACTCCTAAACTACATGTTTTTCACGGAGTCTTCTCCAGTTTGGATATGCAACATCACCAATCCAGACCAACCTGTCAAGATGGGCTTCACACAACATGCCTATTCCGTACTCCATTTCTGGTTCTATATGCCAAATTGGGGATTCCATGAATCAACCCAAAAGACACCTACAAGAAGCCACCCTCTGTTGGGGGAATCAAATGCACATGCCAAAAAGGAAGCCTTCACATGGCTAGGAATAAAAGTTTTTACCCTCGAAGACCGCTTCGGTGCCATGAGCTCCTAGCTGGCTAGAAAGAACTGCAACAGCTTTTCCTCCACAAAGATGGCCTCGGATCTCAGCTTGACACTCTCAAGATCCACCAGAGATCAGCGCCTCTTCCTCTTCCTCCTACTTCCTCTCACTTTCTCTCTCTAAGCTTTTAGAAAGATGAAGGCAATAACATAATGAGAATTCTTTCTCAGTTTTCGGCCTTACGGAAGCAGTGTAACGCCCCGAAAATTGTATTTGAGTCGGTCGCGAAAAAGGGGATTTTTGGTGCCTATATAGGTGTACACGACCTAGGACATGGACGTGTACAAGGCCGTGTCTGGCTGGTGTTTTTGGTCGTTTTCATCCCGAGAAGGACACGGCGAGGAACACGGCTAGCTGACACGGGCGTGTCCTTGGACACGGGCGTGTGCCTACCCGTATCAGTACCCATGTGCAATTGGGTCGTGTCGGTTGGCGTGGCGGTTATGCGTGACACGCCCACAGACACGGGCGTTTCGAGAGACCCGACACGGGCGTGTCATGTTGGACACGGGCGTGTCTGAGCCCGTGTATCTTTTCTGTGTTCGACGATTGTGCCTGGATCTAGGCACAAGGCCTAGGACACGGCCGTGTGCCAAGCCGTGTTAGGCCCAGGTCTGGAGATTTTTGAACGGATCTGAGTCGTTCGTTTTCTTTATTCAAGATCCAATGGCCCAAATGATTTCCTGCTCTGTTAAGGCCGGGAATAGGGGAGTTAATCCCTCATTTCTCTCCAAGGCTTTCTCTTTCCAAGGTGTTAGAGAGAAGAGGAAGAAGAAGGAGGTTTCCGGCCGCCGGCGGAGCATCGGAGCACCGTTTCGAAATCTGAGAGCGGATCCGTGGAGGAAAGTTCGTTGCGAAGAGTTCTGTCCGTGTATTTTTTTTCCATGGCACCAAAATGGACTATAAGGGTAACGATTCTCAACTTGAGCATGTGAAGCTCTTTCTTTCTGCATAGGGAATCCCGCTCCAGCGAGTGTGCGGTGAGTGCGTGGTGTTCCTTGGGGTTGATGTGAATAGTCACCCTTGTGTTGCATATAGAGTCTGGAATCGTAAGTACGGGCATAGGCATTGTGTGTGAAGCCTACCCGGATGTGTATTGTCTTGATCGATGATGTTGTATTTGATATGTTTTGCCGGGGAAGACTCCTTGCTTTGGGTTTTTCGGGTTTCTACGCGGTAGATTGCAGCAGAGATCCTTGGAGGTTAACTTCAAGGCGCACCCGGAAAACTGAGCGGAAACGTGTTCTGCTAACTTGGCGGTCTGGGAACCGGCCTTGAACATAACTGGGTTATGTGGTTGTTTGGAAAATTTTGGGATCCGAGAGACGCTTGGCCCAGGCATAGGACTTAAATTGTATATGCGGCGTGAGTAACGGGCAAGTGGAATTGGACCTACGCTATGTGGTTCGATGCGAGAGACCCGAAGACGGGGACTGATCGTTAGCATAGTCGGGAGCCTTAGACGGTGGTCAGAAAGGCTAAATGCTCACATTGTTGCCATCTTTGGGATGGTGGTGAAGACACTGATTGGTCAGGATTCACCGTTAATTTTCCCTGAGTGCACGGGGTGTTTGGCCGCACAAGCCTACACCTGTGGCATAGTATAATTGCGCTTAAAAGTTTTATTGGGCTAATGATATGCAGGGAAAGAGCACCGCCGTCCCTAGTAAGGGGCGGGGTCGTTATAATTTGGTCGGCTTTTGGCTGACCGTTGCTTTGTTTGCCATCGTGCGGTGGAATTGTGCTTGCAGGTGCAGCGGAGCCGAGTGCCAAATATCGGGCTGGAGCCAATGTTGCTATGATGTCCCTAGAAGGCCGTAGAATAGTTGTTTTTACTTTTATCATGTGTGGCCGGCCTGCGAGCCGATGTATGTAAGACATGTTTTTATTAAGTGAACATCTGTAAGGCCATAAGGCCATGTACCTTTTCAGTGTATTTGGATTCATTCCTGTGGTTGTGGTCGTGGACATTCATATGTACTGGATTTAAGGTTTGGGTTCTTTCAATTTTAAAATCTTCCGCAAGAATGCTCTGTGTAGGACGTGTAGTCTTAATTGGATAGTTTGTATATTCTTATGTAAGCCTTCCGACTGTCTGTGGTATATGGCGTCGGGTTCTAGCTGGACCTTCTGTTATATGCCATGCGACAGATGGGGGTGTTACAATTTGGTATCAGACTTCTGGTTACGGCCAGGCTTAAATGAATTCATGGGCGAATTCTTTTAAGTGGTGGTGGGCACTTGTGTGCGTCATCATTATAACATCAAAAAGAACCCATGAATGTCCACTTAGGAATGAAAAATACACTTTTTTTGTGGAATCTGAGTGTTAAAATGATTGTTTTTAGCAATTTGGTTGTCGTCTAATCTTGTGTATTTTCTACTATAGGAAGCTAGGAGTGGTGCTGGTCAGTCAGAGCGTCCGCAATCAGCAGAAAGTAGTGCACCAAGGGACGTGCTTACAACACCTTCAGCGGAAACCATCAGGATGGTGGCTGAGGCGGTATTTGCAATGATAAATGCCCAACCTGCAGGGCAAATGCATCGCACACCTCCTGCAAATGAGCAAGAACCAGTTAGGGAGACAGAGCCGAGAGTGGTGCAGCGCGTAGTAGTTGATCTGGTAGTGCTGAGGAGAGCTACGGAGAAGCAGCTTAAGCATGTGATGGGTTTTAATCCTCCGAGGTTCGATGAGGTTGGAACGCCAGCTCAAGCTGAGGACTGTCTCTCTTCGATAAAGAGGGTGTTGACAGCCACAATAACTGAGGAGTGGCAGAAAACCACCATAGCAACTTTTCTTTTGGTGGGTGAAGCAAGGCTGTGGTGGGATGAGTTGGAGTTTCACCTCTTAGTGGGTAGGAAACTTGCTAATGTGCTTATGGAGGAATTTTCGAGGTTGTTCCTAGCCAGATTTGTACCCTTTGCTCAGAAGTTGGAGATGGAGAATCAATTTATTGGGTTGACTCAAGGATCCAGAAGCGTGGACGAGTATCTTCATGAGTTCACACGGTTGGGTCGTTATGCTGGTGCTACGTTTATAGAAGAAGAACGGAAGACCAACCGATTTTATGAGGGTCTACGCGGAGACCTACAGTTACTACTTGCTGGGCCTAAGGCGCAAGGCTTCCTAGCCTTGGTCAATTCGGCCCGATCGTTTGAAAAGGTTGCGAACAAAGTTCAAGAGAAGAAGGACCCAGGAGAAAAGAAGTCCGAGTTCAAGGTGCCAAATAATAAGTCAAGTTTCCGCAGATGGAACAAGAAGCGGAGGACTTCGAACTCAGCCCCTTCGGCTAATGCGTTGGGAGCAACTACATGTCGAGTCCCAGGAGCTTGCTACAATTGCGGGAAGACGGGGCATTTTGCTCGTGAGTGTTGGAGCGGACGTGCAAAGTCCGAGAGGAAGCCTAGAGCGACTTATGAGGAGAAAGAGAAGGCGGTGGAGTCAACCGCATCCCATCATACTCCAGCCCAACCTAGAGTCTACAACCTTGGTCTTCAAGAGGTCATAAAGCAAGCGGACGTGGTGACAGGTATGAGTTAAATTGCAGTAGTTTAACTTTCATAGTTGTTACCTCTTTTGTTTGTTAGCTTACTTTTGTTGGTGCTAGGCTTTGTGTTGATCTTTGAGTTTCCGGCGAGAGCCCTGTTTGATACGGGAGCATCGCATTCCTTCTTGTTCGAAAAATTCATACCGCGCATCGGAGTTCCGTCCTCGATGGCAGAAAACAAGTTGGATGTGTTGTTGCCCAATGGGTGCTCAATGCGTGCGGATAGGATCTGCGTAGTGAAGATTCGGTTTGTAGACCAGGAGTCTGATTTGCGAGGGTTGATTCTACCGTTAGTGGAGTTCGACGTAATTTTCGGTATGGATTGGCTCTCGAAGCAGGGTGAATGCATTGATTGCAACCGGAAGGAAGTTAAGTTGGGTCTGAACACTGATCGGGAGACTACTTTTGCGGGCATGAAGGGGTCTGGTAAGATTTTGATGTCAGCCCTTCAGGTGTTCAAGGCTGTTCGGTCTGGGGCAGAGCTGTTTGTCACTCTAGTGCAGACTTCGATGCCTAAGCCAAGTCTTGACAGCATCCCAGTTGTGTTTCAGTATCCCGATGTGTTCCCAGATGATCTCCTAGGAGCCCCTCCTCAGCGGGAGATTGATTTTACCATTGAGCTGGTACCGGGCGCCAAACCGGTGTCACGCTCTCCATATCGGATAGTGCCAAGAGAGATGGCGGAGTTGAAGGTGCAATTACAAGAGTTGTTAGATCAAGGTTATGTGCGTCCAAGTTCGTCGCATTGGAGCACACCGGTTCTCTTTGTTAAGAAGAAAGATGGGAGCTTTGGCTTTGTATCGATTATCGGGAATTGAACAATCTTACGAAAAAGAATAAGTATCTGATTCCGAGGATTGACGATCTATTTGATCAGTTGGTTGGGTCAACAGTATATTCGAAGTTAGATCTGAAATCCGGATACTACCAGTTGAGGATAAGGGAGAGCGACATCCCAAAGACAGCATTCAGTATGCGGTTTGGGCATTACGAGTTCACGGTCATGCGGTTTGGGTTGATGAATGCGCCATCCGTGTTTATGAATCTGATGAACAGGACGTTCAGAGAGTACCTTGATCATTTCGTGATAGTATTCATCGATGATATCCTGGTGTACTAGCGGTGCGAGGAGGATCACTACAATCAGCTTCACATGGTGTTGGAGACGTTGAGGAGGAATCAGTTGTATGCTAAGTTCTCCAAGTATGAATTCTGGTTATCCTCGATAGCATTCCTTGGTCATGTTGTCAGTGGAGAAGGGATAGCTGTGGATCCGGCGAAGATAGTGGCGATACGAGAGTGGCCTACTTTGACTACAGTGGCAGAGGTCCGGAGATTTCTGGGGCTTGTTGGCTACTACAGGCGCTTCGTAGAGAACTTCTCGCGGATAGCGCTACCACTCACGACGTTGACTAGGAAGGATAAGAAGTTTGTGTGGTCTTCAGAGTGCGAACAGGCTTTTGAAGAGTTGAAGAGGCGGTTGACCACGGTGCCTATTTTATGTTCGCAAAGTGGAACCGAAGGGTTCGAGATCTATAGTGATGCTTCGGGCAGTGGTTTGGGCTGTGTTCTGCTACAGTGTGGGAGAGTGATATCCTATGGTTCACGACAGCTGAAGGTTCATGAGAGGAATTATCCGGTCCACGACTTAGAGTTAGCGGCCGTGATATTTGCTCTAAAGCTTTGGAGGCACTACATGTACGATGTAAAGGTCGACATTTACACCGATCATAAGAGCTTGAAGTACCTATTGGACCAAAAGGATCTGAATATGAGGCAGTGGAGGTGGATGAAGTTCTTAGGGGACTACACCTTCAAGATACATTATGTGCCTGGGAAGGGGAATGTAGTGGCGGATGCGTTGAGTCGTAAGATTCCCGCACAGGCCAACTGGTTATCGGTACATGTTGAGAGATTGGTCCATGAGTTGGAGACTTTGGAGATATCTTGCGTCGACAAGCAGTCTAGTGCTGAGGCGAAACTATTTTGGGCAGAGGTGCAGTGTGACCTAGCTGATAGAGTTCGACGGGCTTTGGTTCAGGATAACATCATGAAACAGATCTTGGAAGAATCTTTGGATGGGTCAAATTCCCAGTTTGCTGTTGAGGATGGGTTGCTAAGGAAGGACGGTCGCCTATGCATTCCTAGTGCGGATAATCTTCGGGAGGAGTTGATGTATGAGGCTCATCATACCAAGTACTCAATTCACCTGGGAAGCACGAATATGTATAAAGACATGAAGAAATTATTCTGGTGGCCGGGTTTGAAGAAGGATGTAGCACTTTATGTGGCCAAGTGCCGTACTTGTGCATTGTTGAACGCAGAATGCCAGAAGCCCGAAGGTTTCTTGAAGCCCCTACCTATCCCAGAATGCAAATTCGACGACATATCTATGGATTTTGTGCATGGTTTGCCGAAGTCGCAGAAGGGAAACGATGCCATATGGGTGGTCGTAGATAGGTTGACAAAGGTGTCGCACTTTATTCCGAACAGGAAGGAAGATCCGGTGGAAAAGTTAGCCAAACTCTACGTGGATAATATTGTACGATTGCATGGTGTGCCCCACAGTATTGTTAGTGATCGAGATGGACGCTTCATGTCGAATGACTGGAGGTTGGTGCATAGTCTGTTGGGTACTAAGCTAAAGTTCAGTACAGCCTTTCACCCGCAGACGGATGGCCAAACCGAGAGGGTGAACCGGACGATGGAATACATGCTTCACATGTGCGTCCTAGATTTCGGAAAGCATTGGGAGGATCACCTGTACAAGGTGGAGTTTGAGTACAACAACAGCTTTCAGGAAAGTATTGGAATGGCGCCTTTCGAGGCCTTGTACGGGAGGAAGTGTCGTACGTCGTTGTCTTGGTTGGAGGCAGGCGAATCGAAGTTGTACAAATGTCAAGCGGTGGAAGACGCCACTTCAATGATACAGACAATTCAGGAAAGGTTGAAGATCGCTCAGGACAGGCAGGCAAAGTATTACAACGCCAAGCATAGGAATATGGAGTTCAATGTTGGCGACATGGTGTATCTAAAAATCAAACCGTTCAAGGGTGTATCGCGGGTTCGACGCTTGAAGAAGCTGAGTCCGAGATACCTTGGACCATTCAAAATCCTGGAGCGTGTTGGTGAGGCGGCATATAGGTTGAAGATGTCAGTGGAGTTGTGTGGGCTGCATGACATGTTCCACGTGTCAGTGTTGCGTAAGGCAGTGCAAGAGCCTTCGCAGATCATTGCGGATAATCAAGTACCAGTTGATTATGAGTTGACCACAATGGTCAAACCAGTACGTATTGAAGATGCTGCAGTCAAGCGACTCCGCAACAAGGATATCCGTATGGTTAAAGTCCGATGGGATAATTGCGGACGTGAGGAGCTTTCTTGGGAGCGAGAGCAAGCTATGTTGGAGGAATACCCAGACTTATTCCACTAAGGGATCATTTAGATTTAGATTTGTGTACCTTTACTTAATTTCGGGACGAAATTCCTTAAGTGGGGGAGATTTGTAACGCCCCGAAAATTGTATTTGAGTCGGTCGCGAAAAAGGGGATTTTTGGTGCCTGTATAGGGGTACACGGCCTAGGACACGGGCTTGTCCAAGGCCGTGTCTGGCTGGTGTTTTTGGTCGTTTTCATCCCGAGAAGGACACGGCCAGGAACACGGCTAGCTGACACGGGCGTGTCCTTGGACACGGGCGTATGCCTACCCGTGTCAGTACCCGTGTGCAGTTGGGTCGTGTCGGTTGGCGTGGAGGTTATGCATGACACGCCCACAGACACGGGTGTGTCGAGAGACCCGACACGGGCGTGTCAGGTTGGACACGGGCGTGTCTGACCTCGTGTGTCTTTTCTGTGTTCGACGTTCGTGCCTGGATCGAGGCACACGGCCTGGGACACGACCGTGTGCCAAGCCGTATTCGGCCCAGGTCTGGAGATTTTTGAACGAATCTGAGCCGTTCTTTTTCTTTAATCAAGATCCAACGGCCCAGATGATTTCCTACTCTGTTAAGGCCGGGAATAGGGGAGTTAATCCCTCATTTCTCTCCAAGGCTTTCTCTTTCCAAGGTGTTAGAGAGAAGAGGAAGAAGGAGGTTTCCGGCCGCCGACGGAGCATCGGAGAACCATTTCGAAATCTGAGAGCGGATCCGTGGAGGAAAGTTCGTTGCGAAGAGTTCTGTCCATGTAGTTTTTTTCCATGGCGCCAAAACGGCCTACAAGGGTAACGATTCTCAACTTGAACATGTGAAGCTCTTTCTTTCTGCATAGGGAATCCCGCTCCCACGAGTGTGCGGTGTGTGCGTGGTGTTCCTTGGGGTTGATGTGAATAGTCCCCATTATGTTGCATATAGAGTCCGGAATCGTAAGTATGGGCATAGGTATTGTGTGTAAAGGCTACCCGGATGTGTATTGTCTGGATTGGTGATGTTGCATTTGATATGTTTTGCCGGGGAAGACTCCGTGCTTTGGGTTTTTCGGGTTTCTACGCGGTAGATTGCAGCAGGAATCCTTGGAGGTTAGCTTCAAGGCGCACCCGAAAAATTAAGCGAAAACGTGTTCTACTAACTTGGCAGTCTGTGAACCGGCCTTGAACATAACTGGGTTATGTGGTTGTTTGGAAAATTTTGGGATCCGAGAGAAGCTTGGCCCGCGCATAGGACTTAAATTGTATATGCGGCGTGAGCAACGGGCAAGTGGAATTGGACATAGGCTATGTCGTTCGGTGCGAGAGTCCCGAAGATGGGGACTGGCTGTTGGCATAGTCGGGAGCCTTAGACGGTGGTCAGAAAGGCTAAATGCTCACATGGTTGCCATCTTTGGGATGGTGGTGAAGACACTGATTGGACAGGATTCACCGTTAATGTGCCCTGAGTTCACGTGGTGTTTGGCCGCACACGCCTACACCTATGGCATAGTATAATTGCGCTTAAAGGTTTTATTGGGCTAATGATATGCAAGGAAAGAGCACCGCCGTCCCGAGTAAGGGGCGAGGTCGTTATAATTTGGTCGGCCTTTGGCTGACCGTTGCTTTGTTTGCCACCGTGTGGTGGAATTGTGCTTGCAGGTGCTGCGGAGCCGAGTGCCAAATAGCGGGGTGGAGCCCATATTGCTGTGCTGGCCCTAGAAGGCCGTAGAATAGTTGTTTTTACTTTTATCATGTGTGGCCGGCCTGCGAGCTGATGTATGTAAGACATGTTTTTATTAAGTGAACATCAGTAAGGCCATAAGGCCATGTACCTTTTCAGTGTATTTGGGTTCATTCCTGTGGTTGTGGTCGTGGACATTCATATGTATTCGATTTGAGATTTGGGTTCTTTCAATTTTAAAATCTTCTGCTAGAATTCTCTGTGTAGGACGTGTAGTCTTAATTGGATAGTTTGTATATTCTTATGTAACCCTTCCGACTGTCTATGTTATATGGCGTCGGGTTCCAGCTGGACCTTCTGTTATATGTCATGCGACAGATGGGGGTGTTACAAGCAGGGAGGACTCTCAGCTGTTAGATCCCAGTTGAAGAAAATGGATGGCCAAGAAAAAGCCTAAAAATCAATTCTTGTGTCCGACACGCCCTGTGACATGCCCGTGTCACGGGCCGTGTACTCTAAGCGGTGCACAAACTGCCTTATCACAAAATAGGTCACGAATAGGGTACACGCCGGTGTCGGCCCAGACACGCCCGTGACATGGGCGTGTACTTGCACTCGATGATCGTCGAGCAACTTTCGTTGACCAAAGGGGGACAAGCCCTCCGACACGCCCATGTCGGACGGTACACGCCCATGTCACGGGCATATTCCCTTTGTCGACCACTTTGTCGACCAAAGACTCGAGTGTCGACACAAAGGAGGTGTCGACACAACGGTGTCGACACAGACGTGTCGACACAACGGTGTGCACACAGAGGTGTCGACACAACGGTGTCGACACAGAGGTGTCGACACAACGGTGTCGACACAATGGCGTCGACACAACAGTGTCGACCCAATGGCATCGACACAATGGTGTCGACACAACGGTGTAGACACAAAGGTGTCGACACAAAGGTGTCGACACAAAGGTGTCGAAACAACGGTGTCGACACAAAGGAGGTCGCGCCCTAGGTCACGCCCGTGTCACGGGGCGTGTCCCTCCCGAACACTTCGTCCAACACATTTTTGTCGAACTCACGATGTGTCCATACCCTAGCAGGACACACCCTGGGACACACCCGTGTCCCAGGCCGTATCACCCAAAATTTTCCCCTTTTGAAATTTGGGCTGTTACAAGTCGAAATGACAAGACCTTATATAAGATCTCCGTAACGATCATAATTATCATTAATGATGGCCACTTGTACCAATCATCTCAAGTCATTGAAAATCGCATCTGTTAGGACTTAGCGAAATTTTCTGGAAAAATGACTGAATTACTCGAGTGAAAGAAGATCTACTCGAGTACTAAGATGGGTTCTCGAGAGGACAATATCAGACTACTCTAGAAGAAGCTCTTCAGGAAATTTCAGAACAGAATCATAATCACTCAAGTGGAATGAGGGTTACTCGAGTGCTAGAAATATTACTCGAGAGGTGGAAGTGAACTTCTCGAGAAGAAGACTTAGAGAAAATTCAGAGAGATAAAACTGATTACTCGAGTACTAGAACTAGACTCCTCGAGAAGTAGACAGGCTTCTTGAGTATAGGAACTACACTACTCGAGTGGTGTAAATACTACTCAAGTACTTTCCTTCTGTTACTCATGTCAAAGAGCTCATCTACTCGAGTGGTGAACTTGACTACTCGAGTATAGTACTTAGAAAATTTTTGAAGAAGAAAAACTGTCAACTCGAGAAAGAGAAGAAGTCTACTCAAGTAATGAACTTGGCCTCTCGAGAACAGATTCAAGTTTCTCGAGAAAAATTTCCTTTACTCGAAATCTAGACTAGACTTACTCAAGTACATCTAAAGGTTTAACTCGAGTACTAGAATTCTACTTGAGTGCAACACTTAGAAAATTTTGGTTTATGAAGATTTTCCTTTCTTCAATGGAATCAGCAACATGTCTTTCTCCAACAAACCAAGTTCTTGAAAAATGAAGTGTATCCCAATAGAGAGGATACACATGAGTCAACACAATGGATCACACAATAAGGGATTACATTGTATGGTCCTGTGTTTGGTGACCCATTATAAACTGACATTGGTCTACACTTGTCAATTAAGTCCTGCAAACACATAACTCAAACAATACATCAAATACAACTTAATTCATCTTAGTTTAAGGGTGACTTCATACAAATCTGGGTTACTGTGGATGCAATACCCAACAATCTCCCCCTATTTATAGAAGTCAGAACCCTCTACACTAAGGTGAATTATATAGACAAATAAAGAACTAGATATGAAAGAGAGAAAATAGAGTAACATGCACAAATATTGAAAACAAAGAGCAAATTATCAACATTAAGGATTTATATAAATAGAATTGTCCAAAATTCATTTCTACACAATTGCAATCCATACTCTTAGAACTGTCTTCATTCTTTAAGCTTGATGTTGTTGTTGCTGTTGCTGCCTGCCCTTCTTTTCTTATTGCCTTCTCTGATAGCTGTATGGTTTTGGGTAGTATTTAGGTGGTTTTGGAGGTGCAGCAGGATTATTCCTTCCATGCTCTCAATCATAGAGTCTTCTTTTGGCCATAGATTTCTCATATAAGTCCCACTCATGGGAGTTGTAATGATCATGTCTATTCTCATTAAAATCCAGAACTAACTTGAGAGTGTCAACTATTAGTGCCTTTGAGGTAGGACTCCAAATCTCTGAAAATTCGTGAGCTTTTCTTTTCTCTGCATCTGGAATTGGAATGGATCTGCTGGTAGAAGCTCCATCACCATACTTCCTTTTCTTTGGAATATGAATCTCAGGAGGAGCTTGAAGAAGTATATTAGCTGGATCAGATTCCTAGACCTGAGAATAAGTTTCTGGAGGAGGAGCTTCAGAGCCTTTAGGTCTTGGAGAAAATATATGTTGAGGAACTAGAACTGGAGCTAGAGGAGCTAGAGGATTCAGATGATGAGGAATTATATTTGGATCTTCTTGAAAGTCAAGGAAGATCTGGTTGTGCATCCATATAGTTGTATCATATGTGTGAAAATTTACACTATGGATCTGATTTTGCACATCAGTATGAATTTCCTTCAACTTTTCTTCCCAAAGAGTTTGCTTGAAAGCATCTGAGGTTTCTAGATATTCTTTTACTAATGTCTCCCCCTTTCTGACTTCTACAGTTAGCTCGTTTATGGCAGATTCTTTGAAAGTACCCACTTCTTCACAGATTTTGAAAGTGTGCCCCTGGGCCTGCTTTTCTAACTGTATCTGATTATTATCGAGAGTAATAGATTTTTCCATCATATGGCCAACACTGGTAATTGTGTGGTATAATGCTTTTCCTCCTATTCTGAATAACTCTCTGAGCTCATCAGTGTTGTGCTGAATTTCTGCAAAGCCTCTGCTCATTTCTTTTTCAAGAGAAGTAACTTTCTCTTGAACAACATTCAAGGAGTCATCAAAATATTTTCTCTAGTCTAGCAGCATCTATTCTATCTTACCTAGAAGATCAGTGGCAGCAGTAGTTTGAGTTGCAGTATGAGGAACATGAGGAGGAGGAGCAGACCATGGAAGAATCTCTTCAATGATTACTGAGATCTTAGCTCTAGTAGTGTTTATCAGAGCATCTCCTTCTTCATCAATGAAGGTGGGAAGAGAGAAGTTCAAGTTCTTCATAGGAGCTTAAGTTGGTTCTGGGGTCTGCTCTTGCTCATCAGAAATCAGTGTGGTCTCATCTTTCTCTTTGTCATCAGCAGGAGATTGGTGAATAGGGTATTTTGGAGATGGAGTAGGAGAGGGTGATGGTACTGGAGTTGGTTCCTTGGATGGTTCTATAGGTTGTTCTTTTTGGAGGGGAGGAAGAGGCTCTTAAGAGCTTAGTTCTTCAATCATCTAGTTAATGGCTTCTGCAGTAGAGAGTATGGTCTCTTGTACTTGAGTATGTGATGGAGTTTCTTATTGAGTGGTTGGAGGTAGATAAGCAACAACATGCGGTGTAGGTAATCTTTCTTCTGTAACAGAAGGAGAAGGCTCCCCTTCAGCAGATGCACTAGATGTGATGGAAATATGAGGTTGAGATGGAGATGGAGTCCTGTTCTCTATAGCTGAATGTTCATGAGCTAAAGCAGCTTGGGCAGGATTCAGCAACTTCAGTTCCCATCCCTGAATGGAATAGATTGATACTTTCTTCATATGGTGGAGAGTTGTTCCTTTGGAGAAATCAAAAACTTCTGGATTTATCTCATGTAGAAGCAGAGAGTTAATCCTGGCATAATTTGGAGCCTTGATGCTCTCCCTTATTTTATCAAGAATCATCATGTCAAACTGAAATCTTTTTCTGCAGATTATGGCAGTCATGATATCAAATATATCAAAAGAGATGTCCCTAATAAAACTTGTCTTACAAAGGAGAACCTTGCCAATAATGACAACAAGGAATTTGCTTTAAGGGTTGAGGTCTTGTTGACGAATGGAAAGAACTTCTGTTGACAGTCTACAAAAACTGCAAGCTCTGTCAGAATCTTCATGAGTTAGAGCATCTTCTTCATCAACTATGGGTAGTCGAAGAAGTGTGGAGACAGAGGTCTTGGTAAGCTTGATCTTAATTCCCTTGACTTTTGACTTAAGGACCCTTCCATTCCTTCTCACTTTGATATTTTAAAGAATTCTTCAACTTCACGGAAAGGAATTTTACAGGGCCGCTGGAGAACAAAGGTCAATCCGGCGGTGTAGAGAAGAATGAGAAGATTTTGGAAATCATCTGAGAGTTCGGTAATACCGGCGACAACGAGTTCACTACCAATCACAACTTTGGAAGACGGTGCCATTGTCCAGAGAGATGAGAGAAATTGACTGTGAGGGAGAAGATGGAGACGTACTCTACGACAGCAACGGAAGACGAAAAGACTTGCTTCTTTCTCATGAGAGAGGGTTTTTGAAATCGTGTAGAAAATGAAATCCGGTTTTTTTATATATATAACCCGAACTATCGATGATTAAGGAAGAAATTAATCGAACATACCTTAAAAAGGGGGGAATAAGCTTCAGGTTGCGAATAAAGAGATTTGAACAGAATTTGAGAAATAGTCTTCCTATTTCTCAAATGGACCGGCGATACTCGAGTGAGAGAATGATGGAACTTGAGTGATATCTTCATACTTCTCGAGAGGAAGCTCATTACTCGAGTGGTATTACTCGAGTGACTTGCGGAGTTCTCGAGTTGCTTAAAGAAGTACTCGAGTGGTCATTTTCTTACTCGAGACATTAAGTCTGAACTTGAGAAATTTAGACTTTTGACGTATCCCTTGATCTCTGAGCTATGTTTTGAGTCCTCCTCCTCTATTCTTCCTTGTTGAGCATTCTGAGTTCTGTTTTGAAGAATGAGAACTTGAACTCGTCCAGCGGCTTCGTGAATATGTCTGCAATATGCCTGTCTGTTGGGACATATTGTAGATCTTTGTCCCCATGCTCCAAATGCTCTCAGATGAAGTGGTATCGCAGCTCTATGTGCATTGTCCAGCTGTGAGAGACTGGGTTGTTGGCTGTTGCAATCGCAATGGAGGAGTCGCAAAACAGAGGAATGTTTTGAAACTTCACGTTGTAGTCTTCAAACTGGTTCTTTATCCATAGCCACTGTGCACAATAACTTCCTGCAGAGATATACTCTGACTCGGCTGTTGAGATTGCAACACAGTTCTGCTTCTTACTACTCCAGGAAATGAGCCTTCTTCCTAGGAATTGACAATTCCCGGAAGTGCTCTTCGTGTCATCTTTGCTACTTGAAACATTTGCAGTTGAAAAACTAATGAGTTCGCTATCATTACTTCTTGGTTACCATAAGCCAAGATTTGGTGTACCTTTAAGGTATCTCAAAATCCATTTTGCAGCAGCGTAGTGAGATTCCTTAGAGTTCACTTAAAATCTAGCACATACACATGCTGAGAACATTATGTCTGGTCTACTGGCAGTAAGGTAGAGCAAGGATCCAATTATGCTTCTGTACTTGGTTTCATCAAAAGGTTTCCCTTTCTCATCCTTGTCCAGAGACACAGCTAAACCCATTTAAGTCATCATAGAGGTTGTGTTCTCCATTCCGAATTTTTAATTAGCTCCTTGGTGAACTTTGTCTGGGAGATGAAAATTCCATCTTCAGATTATTTCATCTGAAGCCCTAAGAAATACTTCAGCTCTCCCATACTGCTCATTTCAAACTTCCCTTGCATAAGTTTAAAGAACTTCATGCAGAGGTTGTCGTCAGTAGAACCAAAAATAATATCGTCGACATAGATTTGAACTAACAAAATCTTGCCTTTTATTTCCCTAAGAAATAATGTCTTATCTATCTTTCCCCTTGTGAACTTGTTCTCAAGAAGAAAGCTAGACAACATCTCATACCAAGCTCGTGGAGCTTGTTTCAAACCATATAATGCTTTTGATAACAGATAAACATAATCAGGAAAGTTAGAGTCAACGAAACCTAGAGGTTGTTCCATATACACCTCTTCCTTTATGTCACCATTAAGGAAGGCAGACTTCACGTCCATCTGATAGATAATGAAGCCTTAAGAGTAGCATATGCTATGAATAGCCTGATTGCCTCCATCCTTGCCACTAGAGCATATGTCTGGTCAAAGTCGATTCCTTCTTCTTATTGTTATCCTTTGGAGACGAGTCTGGCCATGTTCTTTATGATCGTTCCATCCTCATCCATCATGTTCTTGTAGACCCACTTTGACCCGATGACATTCTTACCTTTATGTCTTGGAACATGTTTCCAGACTTGACAACGCTTGAACTGATTTAGTTCTTCTTCCAATGCCATTATACATGACGCGTCTGAGTTTTCTTCCTCAAACTTCTTCGGTTCAACCAATGAAAGAAAACTCAAATATTGATTCTTGTTAGCTGTACCTCTACGAGTTTTGACACCATACCAGAGTTCTCCTATGATTTAGTCCATTTGGTGATCCTTCAAATGTCTGAGCTCTAGAGTCCTTGAAACTGGAGTGTCTTCAATCACCGGAGTGACTTCATCAACTTGGATGATTTCTTCATCTTGATCATCAACCTCTCCAATCGGGGTTGGAGTGGTGATCTTGATGAACCTTTCACCTTTTTCTTCAATCGGCTCACCCAAGTTTAGTTCTTTCATCTTTAAACATGCATATTCAATGTACACAGTAGAAGAGTTGCTATGCAACAAGCTCGTCTCATCAAATACAACATGAATGGATTCTTCTACAACCACAGTTTTACTATTAAATATCCTATATGCCTTACTATGGCTACTATACCATACAAAAATACCTTCAAAACTGTTTTCGCTAAATTTGGTAGTGTGATACTTGCCATTGTTAAGGACGAAGCACTTACAGCCAAAGATTCTAAAATATGAAACAGTCGGTTTTCTGCCATTTAGAAGTTTGTAAGGTGTCTTATTTTGATTCTTGTTTATGAGTGATCGATTTTTCACGTGGCACGTAGTGTTGACGACTTCAGCCCAGAAGTATTTCGGTATTGAAGCATCACTTAACATGGTCCTGCAGGCCTCTATGAGTATTTTATTCCTCTCAGCTACTCCATTCTGTTGAGGATTATGAGGAGAGAAAAACTCATGAAAGATACCTAAGCTTTCACAAAATTCTGTCATTGCCCCAGACTTCAACTCTGTTCTATTATCACTTCTGATTTTGACAACGGAACAGTTGTATTCATTTTGTACTTGCATGACAAAATTAGTAAAGATGTCAAAGGTATCTGACTTGTGTTTTAGAAAGAACACCCACGTAAAATGCGAGTAATCTTCAACAATAACCAATGTATAATTCTTATCTCACAAACTTCTAACTTGCAGTGGACCGAACAAGTCCATATGAAGTAGATGTAAATATCTATTAGAATCTTTGCCAATAACGCTTTTAAAGGTAGCCCTTGTTTTCTTGCCTTTTACACATGCGTGATAAAGTGTATCTTTTGTGTACTTGATATTTGGGGCATCACGTACTAAATTCAGAGAAAATATTTTATTAATAGTTTTGAAATTAATATGTCCTAGTCACGTGTGCCATTGGTCACCAAGCGACGCACTATCTTTAGCCAAAAATCATACTGGTGTAGAAGAGTCTATACAAATAAAATTCAAACAAAATATATTTCTGTTTCGAGTGCCTAATAGAATCGTTTCCATATTGTCCACCGATTTTATCAAGCACTTATCTATATAAAATTAAACAACGTATCCTGTATCACAGAGTTGGCTTATGCTTATAAGATTATGTTCCAATCCTTCAACATAAGCCACATCTGAGAAGGATACACTACCGTTAGAGATCATACCATAGCCTTTCGTAATTCCTCGGTTTGAACCTCCAAAGATGACCTTTAGCACATTCAAGACTGGAGAATAGTTCTAAAGAAGGAATCTTGTCCCGGTCATATGCCGAGAGCATCCACTGTACAAGTACCAAATAGGAGTTTTGGTGGCCTTTGGACATACCTGCAATCACAAATCAAGTTACCTTGTGAACCCAAACATGATTGAGTCCTTGGTCTCTAGTTAGAATACTCCCCCTACGAGTATTAGCATTATAAGTGGTCCTCCTCACATTGCTAACTAGAGGAGTTACAAAATTTCTGCAATTAAACTAGTAGTCAATGGCAAAGTGACCAATTTTGTCACAACACCAACAGTCAAACCTGTTGTATCTTTGCCTCAAAATCTCCTGCTTGACCTTTTGAGATGGTGGTCTAGCAGGGGCAGCAAACTTGGAGGAAGAAGCTTCATGGTGATGGAAATAACATGTCTTCTTCTCCTTGAGAGGCTTTTCTATAATAGGCTTTACCTTTGGTGCCTTCTTGATGTTATGACCATGATTATAAGGGTCATAGCTCTGAAGAGTAATTTCTTCATAGGGTGCCTTAAAGACACTTTCACCAAAGTTACGGGGATGAGCCCATCCCTCGTAGCGAGACTCGGGCTCTACATAGGTAGGCCTAGCAAAGTGACCATAGGACGAGTCAAGATCAAATTCGTTTGATGGAAATATAACCTTAAAAGAAGTCTGTTCTTGACGAGCTTTCCCCTTCTCTTTGGCCAAAGCCTTCTTGGCCGCCTTATTCTTTCTCTAAGCCTTATTCCTCCTAGAAGATTTACTAGGAGCTTCAACATGGCCTAGCGCAGCACCTTTGTCCTTAGCTGAGAATTCAACAATGAAAGGAAGGCCAGTCTTGGGCTTCGAGAAACTTTTAACAAGTTTCTTTTCTGCTTCAAGTTGTGCTTCCAGTTCTTTTATGATCTTCTCCTTTAGGTCTAGGTGATCGAGAGCCTTATTGTATTCTTCAATGGAAGCATTGAAGTTCTCTCTGAGTGAGTCCATCTTAGTGACTTCCTCTCTCAAAGTGCTCTCTTCAGCCTTGAGAGACTTTATCTCTTTGGCTTGAGTTTTCATGACTTTTCGACATTTGTCGTAAGCCTTGATCAACTTCTTATACTGGGTCATGAGTTCAGACTCATCGTCAGAAGAGCTGTCCTCATGATCATGTTCAGAAACATCAGATTCAGAACGAGGAGTATGAGCATTTATCTTGCTAGTGAACTGGGGTTCTTGTTCATCATCACTTTGAGCCATTAGCCCAAAGTAGGCTTCCTCTTCTTCACTTTACTCGGATGAGTCAGAGTCGCTAAGAGTATTGCCCTTCTTAGCTACAAGGCTTCTCTCTATTCTCTTCTTATTGTAAGAATATTTCTTCTCCTCTCTTTTTCCACCCTCCTTGTGGGGGCAGTCAACAATTACATGACCTGACTTATTGCAGCAATAACAATGATGTCTGCAGAAATATGTTTGTTCTGTTTAGATTTATACCTGTCTTGGCTACTAGAATCTTTCTTGTGTCGATCACCATCATGATTTGACCTTCTGTTTGAGGCATTCATGCCTCTCTATTGCTTCTTCTTGCTCAAGAATTTCTTGAACTGTCTTGAGAGTAGGGAGAACTCTCCTTCAGATAGTTTTGAGCCTGAGGTACTTGGCTCCGAGGGTTCTTCTTCACTTTCTTCTTGTGCTAGGGTAGGAGAGGCAACCTTGGACTTTCTTGAGGTATCTGCCTTGAGATCTAAAAACTTCTCCCTGGATGAAGACCTGTTCTTCTCTTCTTCAGCTTTTCTTGAATTAAGTTGCAACTCATATGACATAAGCTTTCCGAAGAGATTTTGCGGGTCAGTCTCAGCTAGCTTTCCAAATTCCCGAATAGCACAAGCCTTGTTATCCCATTCCTTAGTCAGGGATCTCAAGAACTTATCATTCAGTTCTCCGTTGGTGAAGACTCGGCCGTATACTCTTAGGCTGTTAACTATCTTGAAGTAGTTTTCAAAAGTGTTTGCAATTGTATCCTTGGGTCCTTGTTAGAAGGCTTCATATTTTTGATTAAGAAGGGATCTTCTGTCATCCTTAACTTCTTATGCGCCTTCCATCAAGTTGACGAGGGACAGCCACTTTTCCTTAGCGGACTGGCAGTGAATCAGGTTTTGCAGCATAGGGTCATCAACTGCACTTGCGATAATATTTTTGTCCTTCTTGTCTAAAGAGACAAGTGCAATCTCATCTTTGTCAAGATCCATCAACTTCTTAGGAACTTTCTTTGTAGGATCTATATTTGAGACGATCAAAGGAACATAAGGACCTTCTTCAACAATCACGAAGATCCTTGGATCCACAGCTTCCATGAAAAATTTAATCCTCTCTTTCCACATGGGAAAGTTGTTCTTTGTACACAAGGGAAGCTTAGCAAAATCCTTGGCCTTATCCACACTTGGATAACTCAAAAGACAACTTGGGATCAGATGAAGGTGTTAACCTTTTAATGATTAACCTGGCTCTGATACCAATTGAAGTTATTAGTTGTCGTACCTAAATCACCTAGAGGGGGTGAATATGTGAGTTTTGCTTCTTTTACGGAATAAAAACGTTATCGATCTAAGCACAGAACAACAACCACCAAGCAATCATAGAGGACATACAGATTTATAGTAGTTACCCAACCTTACGTACATCCACTTTCCACTCACCGATCAAGCAAAAAACTAGACTCGGCTACTCCACTATTCTCGGATTAAAACTAATCCTACACCTCGGAACAATGTTCCTACAACTCGATCCACAAAACGGATCTACACACGAAAGATGAAAACTTCCTACAACTCGGAGAACAAAGCTCCTACACTCGGAGAATAATCTCATACAAGAATGAATTGAAATAAGAAATACAAACAGTTTATTTTTCTCAAATCTGGAATTTTCTGCCTAGGTCTTCCTTCTTGAACTTTGCGGCACGGTTAGAGAATTTGAAGAAGAAACGACAGGATCCTTGATCTGAAAATTTCTTGACTCACAAGATCAAAGAGAAGATGAAGAGATTGAAGAACGATCTTGATCTACAAGTCAACTTATCTGAATCTTCTTGAACGAAAGCCCATAGTGATTTGCACGATGAGCGGCGGCGGCGGCTTCCGTTTAGGAAAGAGAAAACCAATTAAGAATTCTTGGAATATTTCTTTTTACATGCTTCTTAGGGTTAGTCAGAATGACAAGACCTTATATAAGATCTCCCTAACGGTCATAATTATCATTAATGATGGCCACGTGGACCAATCATGTCAAGTCAATTGAAATCGCGTCTGTTAGGACTTAGCAAAATTTTCTGGAAAATGACTGAATTACTCGAGTAAAAGAAGAACTACTCGAGTACTAAGATGAGTTCTCGAGAGGACAATATCAGATGACTTGAGAAGATGCACTTCAGGAAATTTCAGAACAGAATCATAATCACTCGAGTGGAATGAGGGTTACTCGAGTGCTAAAAATGTTACTCGAGAGGGGGAAGTGAACTTCTCAAGAAGAAGACTTAAAGAAACTTCAGGGAGATAAAACTGATTACTCGAGTACTGGAACTAGACTTCTCGAGAAGTAGATAGGCTTATCGAGTACAGGAACTACACTACTCGAGTGGAGTAAATACTACTCAAGTACTTTCCTTCTGTTACTCGAGTCAAAGAGCTCAACTACTCGAGTGGTGAACTTGAATACTCGAGTATAATATTTAAAAAATTTCTGAAGAAGAAAATCTGTCAACTCGAGAAAGAGAAGAAGTATACTCGAGTTATGGACTTGGTCTCTCGAGAACAGATTCAAGTTTCTCGAGAACCATTTCCTTTACTCGAAATCCAGACTAGACTTACTCGAGTACAGCTAAAGGTTCAACTCGAGTACTAGAATTCTACTCGAGTGAAACACTTAGAAAAATTTGGTTTATGAAGATTTTCTTTTCTTCAATACAATCAGCAACATGTCTTTCTCCAACAAACCATGTGCTTGAAAAATGAAGTGTATCCCAATAGAGAGGCTACACATGAGTCAACACCATGGATCACACAATGAGGGATTACATTTTATGGTGCTATGTTTGGTGACCCATTGTAGACTGATATTAGTCTACACTTAGAAATTTAGTCCTGCAAACACATAACTCAAACAATACATCAAATATAACTTAATTCATCTTAATTCAAGGATGACTTCATACAAATCTGTGTTACTGTGGATGCAATACCGAACACTAGATTTCATCAGGAGGTTGTGAATAAGGGGGATCACTTAAAGATAAAAGGAGTTGCATGCACTCCTCGAGAGAAGATGATATAAATCTTCTGGATTGGAGTCAATTCCAATAGTGTGGTTCACCGCCTAAAGCATGTGTATGGGTTTAGACTGGCCGAGAGGTCTTAATCGATCGACCTAAGGATAGTCGAGAGCGCATTCTCGAGAGAGGCACTTTCGTATTTTGGGAACCTCCACGGTCGAAGTAAGTAATTAGAAGTTTGCATTTTTATCATTTGATGAAAGTTTATTTAAATACAAAGGGATTCTAGATCAGGTGCTAATCTTCTCCGAATTAGTTTAATTTCATTTTTTCCTTATTTTTACAAACCACACTTTTATTTTCTGATAAAATAATATTAATTTGTGTGAGTTGAGGTAATCAACGGGCTCTGAAAAATACGACACTTGTTATTTTATTTTAAAATATCCTATACTATGAACATTAGGTGCTCTTGCCTATAGTTCGTAGAATTTGGAGATATTATTAATCTCAAATTTTATCCATAAGATATCAATCTTCACGCCATACATGTAATGCCGCCAAAGCTTGATAGCGAATATCACAACCGCCAACTCCATACTATGGACCAGATAATTCCTCTCATGCACTTTCAATTGGTGAGAGCCATATGCAAAAACCTTACCATGTTGAAGAAGAGCGTAGCCTAAGCCGCTCCTTGAGGAATCACTGTAGATTTCGTTGCCCTCCGTACCACATCGTGAGCATAGAATAGGCGTCGTGGTCAACCAATTCTTCAGTTCATCAAAATCTTGTGCGCATGCCAGCGACCAAACAAACTTCTGATCCCTCGTCATCAAGGTAGTGACAGGTAGAGTTATCCACAAGAAGTTCTCTACGAAGCGCCTATAGTAGACGGTAAGTCATAGGAAAATTTGGACTCCCGCCACCGTAGACAACACAAGACACTCCCGCATCGCAACTGCTTTGCTCGATCCACCACAACTCCCTCCCCACTAACCATATGACCGAGGAACACTACTGACGATAGCCAAAACTCACACTTCGAGAACTTGGCGTACAACTAACGTCTCCTCAGATTTTCCAAAATAGTGCATAAGTGATGCACATGATCTTATTTCAACTGAGAGTACACTAGGATATCGTCAATTAAGACTATTACAAACTGGTTCAAATACTCCCAGAATATTCTATTCATCAAATCCATAAACACCAAAGCCAAATTCGTTAGGCCGAACGATATAACCGTGAACTCGTAATGCTTGTAACACGTGCTGAACACCGTCTTGGGGATATCGCTTTCCATGATTCTCAACTGGTAGTAACCAGCCTTCAAATCCAGCTTGGAATACACAGTCGACCCAATTAGCTGATCGAACAGATAATCGATTCTTGGAATTGGATACATATTCCCTTATTCACCTTATTCAATTCACGGTAATCGATACACAACAACAAGGTTCTATCCTTTTTCTTCACAAAAGGACCGGTGCACTACAAGGTGATGAACTCGGGCGAACATATACTTCCTCTAACAATTCTTGCAACTGAAATTTTAGTTCTGCCATCTCCTTTGGCGCTAAACAGTATGAGGAGTGTGATACAGGCTTTGCACCTAGCACTAGCTCAATAGTGAAATCAAACTCTCATTGAGGTGGAGCTCCAGGGAGATCTTTGGTAAAATTGTCAGCAAACTCCGATACTACATGAATTCTACTCAATACGGGTTTTGGCTTTGAAGCCTCCACTAGCGTGAATAATAAATCTACGCATTTGCAAACTTCCTTGAATACTTGGAGAGCAGACATTAGTATGTTGTTCGATCCCTTCATACCAGAAAAGATAGTCACACAATCAGTATTCTGCCCCAGCTTGACCTCCTTAAGATTACAATAGATGCACGCATGCTGCTTCGAGATCTAGTCCATGGCAAAGATCACATCATACTCCAAAATCAGTAGTATCAACGCTTCCAACTCGAGCTCTTGATTTACTATCCACAACTTGACCAAACAAAACCTTGATATGGAGGAAGGCACTCTATTATATATAATTAAGTGCTCAAATAGAAACAAATGAGATGCTCCCATGTCAAAAAGTGCTCTTGTCGGATAGTCAAAGATTAGTACAAAGCCTAGGATACACACGTAACTCAAACAAATGCATGCAAGGCATATATTATGTAAACTACATAAGCTGCATAAAGCTAATACCTGTCACCACATCTCATTATTTGTTGGACTCCTGCTGGCCCAGATTGTACACTCGGGATTGCACCGCGGTATAATGGGATGCAGAAGACTCCGTTGTTTTCCCTTTTTTGGCATGTGACGCACCCGCCTTTTTATCCGTCTTCAGAGGATGACTCCAACTTTCTCAAGCATAGTGTCCCACTTTGCCACAATTATAGCATGTAAGCAGACCTTGCCCCGTAGTAGCTCTAGAAATACCAAAAGGAGTTGGCCCCGATGTCCTAGACTTCTTCTTCCACTTTCTTTGAAACCAAGATTTTGAGGAACTCAGTGCTTTGAACACATGCTTCTTTACACCAATGTCCCTCATGCTCTAGACCCTTTTTGTGTCTTATTCCAGCGATATGGTAGTATTGACCCAGGTGAGAAAACCTTGGTTCATCGGGCCTACTAGAAGAAACCGTAGGTCATCATGCAGACCTTCATAAAATCGGTTGGTCTTCTGCTTCTCATCTGTAAATGTGGAGCAAGCATACTGCCCCAGTCTTGTAAACTCATGCAAGTAGTCATCAACACTACTCTCACCCTTAGTTAACCATTGGAATTGATTCTCCATAGCAATCCTCTATGCTGAAGGGAGATATTGAGAAAAAAAATAGCCTCGACAATTGGTCCATCAAGATATCAGTATGTTGTGTTCCCGCAAATTGGTGCAACTCCAACTCATCCCACCATAGCCTCGCCTCTCAATCCAACAGGAAAGTAATCATAGTGACTTTCTGCCACTCCTCCGTCTCCATTGCCATCATGTTTTCTTAGTCTGAGAGTGCTAATCTGTAGCTAGCGTTGAGTTTCCAGTACCCACAAACACTGGAGGATTGAAGCTCATCACATTATTTAGTTGTTTCTTCATTGCTCTCCTTGATATTAAGGGCTATACAACCACTTGCTCTGCCGGCACGTGCTCATCAGCACTAACCGGCATCTGGCCTACTACACGAGCAGGATGTTTCACTTGCCTCCCTGGTTGCGCATTGATCATGGCAAACACCGCTTCAACTATCAACCTTATCATTTCAGCAGAAGGAGGGGTTGCATGTACATCATTATGCTCACTACTCTCCATAGAGTGCTGACGTTGAAACTGCTCTGCAACACTCCTAGTCACCTATAATTACGCAACACGCAATTTAGCGAATCTGAAACATAGAAAATAACAATCAAAGGAACGCTCAAGTTCCACAAATAATGTTTTTAGCATGTTTCCTGTGTGTTTTTCATTCCTAAGTGGACATTCACAGGTTATTTTTATGTTTTAAGGTGACACACAGACATGCACTACACCCCTTAAAAAGAATTCATCCACTAATTCAACAAATAACAAACCAACACCTAAAGTATGATATCAAAAGTATAATGCCCCTCCTTATTTCCAGTAATATAACAGCAGGTCTAGCCAGGACCCCACACCATAATGAATGAACAAACAAAAGAGCTACTCAATGAATATCAATCCAAACTATACTAAACAACCACACATATTAGAAACAAGCGCTAATGGGAGAATTAACAAAAACTTGAATCAAAATGTCCTTAATACGATAGGAATGACAGAACAACAACAACATAGTCTTGCTTTGGCCTTAGGGCCATGCACACATTAAATGTTTAAGCTTCTACATAATATCCATACATGGGCGTGCAAGCCAGCAATACATGAGAAAGCTATAAGAAAACTTGGGCCTTCAAAGGCCAGCATAGCATGGGCTCCTGCCCTCTATTTCCCGCTCGGCTCGCCAGCACCGGAACCTGTACAAACCACAAAGGTGTGGAAACAAACAAATGTAACGAGACAACTTTTGCATACCACTATCCATGAATACATACAATAACGACCCCACCCATACCCGGGGCAGTGGTATTCCTTCCCTGCATATAAGTCAACAATAATAATGTATATAGTAATAATCCAGAAAGTGTAATGACAAGCAAGCCAAGCACTAACTCTATAAGCACAATCATCACAATCGTTGGAACACACGTCTACACGCTTTGTGCTCTAAAGGCACACTTTCGGTGTACTCCTTGAGTCCCACCACCATACCTGGTTCCCTACATGGATGGTCCCACCTTAAGAATACTTCTAGTCTGACATAGAGTCAAGGACTCTCTCCTATGCCAATGATGAAAGCCAAGTATATTAGGAACTATAGTTGAATGACATAGTGAGGGTACAAATTAGCTATTTCCTGTTGCTCAAATCATCGTGCCATTCAACGACAATGACATGGTCCAGCCTCCCCCTTCCATTTCATAAAACCAATGATATGGTCTACGGTTGGCACTCATGGCCACACCAAGCTGGGCACAAGAGGCTCCACAGCTCCACAATCCAACCAACATGTCCTAGGCATAGGCCTCAAAAAGCTCTCAGGGAGCTACCGTCGATAGTAACACTACTGTCGTATAGTATTTAACAGAACTCTGATCCTGCTCACTTTTCCAGGTATTCCTGGTGTTAGCCTCCAAGATTCCCTATTGCGCTTTACGACACTCAGAACCAAACATGGCATATAATACAGTGTCTTCTCCGGCACGCAAAACAATTATGTAAATATCACCAATTCAGACCAACTTGTGCTAATGGTTTTCACATAAAATGCCTATATCCGAAATCAAACAGACATCGATATGAAATATATATCGAGGATGGACTCAATCAACCTAGAGAAATTCTAGATGTACGCTAATTAGTGAAAGAGGCACTTTCATGTACGAATATAGAAGAAGAAGTGGAGATGTACTTCCTAACGAGAGGAGAAAGATTGTTACACATGAAGTTTTTTTTGGCATCATGGAAAAAAAATCCAAATGGATGGAAAGAACCGCACCGGGGCACTCTCCATTGATCTGGTCTCGACTCGCTATTTAGGGCTCCGAAGCTCCGATAATGGCAGGATCTCTCCTTCTCCTTCTTCCTTTGCTCTCTCTCTCTCTAATTCTATATAATGAGAAACCCTAGGATGGAATGAAGAAAAACCCTCATCTCACGACTTTAAACTGACAAGAACCACTCCCAACCTTTGGATACTTCTAGAAATTGACCAATGACCAGGATTCAAGCAAATTTCATGTACAGAGCACTACCACCACATAGTAACAAGCTACTGCCACCTGGTTACTCGATCAGTATCTTCTCCAGGAAGCCCACCGTTTAAACTCTCCACACAAATGCCAAATCATGGCTGCCCGTAACGGCCACACTACCTCCACACGTTACCATACTATCACCGAGCGATAGGCAATTCGTCGTGTCGTTACGTTGCCTCCATCGAAAGTTCACTACCACCATCGGTAAGACTACCGTCGGGCGATTCCTCATCGAGAGCTATGATAATTAAATCATTTATAGTACTACCGGCGCTAGAACTACTGCTGGGTGGTAGCACCCGGAGATCTATTTCAGTGTAAAATTTCTAGGGAGTTATAATTATACACAAAACAAACTGGATTGGAAGAATCAAAACATATAAAGTCTAAATAATAAACATTTCTACTCCTAGTGACTGGTGACTTGTCTCTATGTCAACTAACTTTTAATCAGGTACTTGTCCTTGTGGAATTCAATGGCATAGCCTAAGTCACACAGTTGACTAATGCTTACAAGGTTGTGTTGCAATCACTCCACATAAGCTACCCCTGTGATTGAGATTATACCATTGGAGATCATACCAAATTCTTTAGTGACTCCTCTATCAGAATCTCCAAATATGACCTTTGTTCCATTCTTCACAGGGGTATACTCTTTAAGAGGACTTCTTAGTCCAGTCATAAGCTTGGAACACCATCTATCCGACTACCAAATTTGCTTCAGATTGGTACTTGAACTAACCTGCAAGAAAAGTTTAGATTACCTTAAGAGCCCAAATGACCTTGGGTCATTGGTTCCTGTCAGCATTTAAAACAAATCGTCTGGTATTAAATACTTGATAACTCTTATTTTATATTATTTTTACTATAGTTTTTATTCTTTTTAACTTAATAAATTTTATTTAGCATTTTCTAATATGAGTATCTAATCATCTTCTTTTTTAAATTCAGGAAATTCTAGGCAGCTAATATAAATTTGGAGCTCACTGATATAAATAAGGAAACTTTTTAAATATTTTCAGAGAAATCAAGTTTTACACGCCCTGCTCATGGGTGTGACCAGGGTGTCACTACCCATATTTTCTCAAGGATTAAATTATTATCAGAGTAAGAGAAAATAAGCGCCATGATGCTACGCCATGTAGGGGACAAATGCAGATGCTAAGGCAAGGACAAACCTCTATCCAATATGAACCTGAAAACCCAACAAACATGATAATGTGTGTAGTTTCAAAATTTAGTATAAGTAAAAGAAAGAAGTTTTATATCCATTAAAATAGGTTGATATAAAGTTGACCGAGATGAGATGAATGCAGATTTGTTTAGTTGAAAATAACTATCATTCAATTTAACATAAAATATTCCCAGAGAGAGACACACTTCAATATTGGAAAATATAGTAGTAGTGGAGATATGAATACAATAGTCTGCAGCACGTGAGTCTATACTATGGGCACCAAGAAATTGACATGAACCCATAACATTAACAACAAAAATTTGAACTTCTGAAGTCAAGAAGAGAAACACCAACCACTCCTCAACTGGGAGAGCGAAGGAAACAGCTGTAAAAAACTGTCCAAATAAGCTCGATCGGCACTACCTGCTACTGACATGAACTTGAGGCATTCAAAAGAAAGGAGTACCTCAACACAAAGAGACCAAAGGCATCTTAAACATAAATCAAAAGGTTTAATAAGGTAGGTGAGTTACCAAACCAACTTCAAAGTTGCAAAACCACAGAAATCAACAACATAAGTGTAAGGGGGGCGATTAGCTTGGCAGAAAGCGGGCATATAAGGAGAAGACTTACACTAAGTGCGGAAAGGACTCTTAGTGATGTCCTAATCATATGTATATATATAATAGTAGAAATAATATTGAATAGCTTAAAGAGTGAATCATTAGTGTCAGACATAAAATAGTACTAAGAGTTGGCTATCTTTCTAACACAAACTATCAAACCAACACAGCCAAAGAAACAGGCACTGAGGTGGTGTTCCTTGATGCGTTGGATGGCAAGTGTACCGATCGCACAAGTAATAAAAAATGTGTGGCTTTCCCAAGTATCGATCTCTTCAAGGAACACACTATGGGGGGAGTTAATATCGAGGAGGACTTGAGATTGATGTCCTTAGGTCGGAGTTAACTATTGGGGTTTTGATGGTTGCGATAAAACTAAAGCAAAACACTAACAAATACTCCTATGCAACGCCGCTATGCAAAGCTTTGCCATGCGGGATGGAAGACTACACGGGCCGCTATGCACCGAATCGTTGTGCGGATGGACGTATAGGCAGGCGTAAAAACCAGGATTTGAGGGTCGTAAGCACCTCTTCGCTACGCACGCTTCTAGCAATTGCTAGAACGGCAAGAACGGATGGATGGTGGATGGAAAATAAGCGCACCGCAAGAAAATAAGGAACACATACAATCACATAGACATGATTACACATAAACGTATATCAAAATAACACAACTTCATCATATACAAAGAGTTCAACTAAACTATCAACAACAAGAGAAGAAAACTGTGCGAAATCGACCGGATCCGAAGTTTTGCTAAGGATTTGTGGTAGGATTCGCCGGGTTGTCAATCCGCGTCCTAGCTCGGTCCTCAACTGCGTCCGGGGTAGAGGAGGTTGTCACTCACTCCCAATGAACCCGTCTTCTTCGTGTCACGAGCTGGTGCAAGATAGCACAAGCTTCTCCTAGCTTGGTGGAGAAAGCTAGATAAAATCCTTTCTTGAAGCACAAGGATGAAGGAGGAGGCTGAGGGGAAGCTCCGGCTTTGATTTGGTGTTGAATGCTTGCCCGGATCTTCTCCCCATGGTGGAAGATGAAGGGTGAAGGTGGAAGGGCGGAACTTTGCCCTAAAAGACGGCTGGAATGTCCAGAATCGAGTTGTCCGAAAACTCTTCCCCAATGGCCAAGAATCTGTGTCTTAAATATAAAAAGTCAGAAAATTGGTCGCGCACGGTCTGCCGCACAACCCTGCGTGACCCGTACGATATTCGCGCGTAGATAAGGTTGAGGAAGAAGAAGCGTTGACCCGTGCGTTTTACTCGCGCACGGGCGATTCCGCCTGTGTGTGAAGTAATTCGCACAGGTAACGACAAAGCGCAGGAATGCAGGAGAAAATAGTGAAACTGTGCATTTTACTTGCGCACGGGCACTGTTGCCCGTGCGTGAAGGAAAAACACGATTAACCACAAAGCACTGGAAAGCTAGGCAGAAGGCACAGGCCATGTGATTCCTTCTCGCACGGTTTGGTCGAACCCTTGCAGGAATAAAACGCACGGGTAGAAACAGATGTCCCAGGAAAGCTTTGTAAAACGCACGGTTGGACTGGAACCGTGCGCGAAGAAATGCACACGACCGTGCATTTTACACAGAAACTAGAAATGGAATTTGGGACATCCCGACTACCTACACAACAATAAAACCAGGCTGGAGCACAAGCTTCCAGCACCAAAATTCAGACAAAACTAAACAGAAAGATAATGAGGAGCACTATGTGCAAACCCTCGACAAAAGAATGAGCAATTGCACACCCACGGGCCCAAAACAATACACTATTGGTGAAGTGAAGCCCTAAACAAAAATATAACTTTTCCAATTGAAAAAGTAGTGCACATGCAAGAAAATAAGCCCAGATGAGTCCTAAAAACCCTATATAAATCGGACTCATCACACCCCCAGACTTACCTATTTGTGCGTCCTGAGTAAACAAAATCTATGCATATAAAGAAAATAAAATAGCTAACACAGAAATTGAGATACTGAGTACCATGCGAAGTCGCATGCTCGTATGCGTAAAAATATAATTGAAGAAATTTCTAAGTATACAAAATAGTTTATACTTTTCACACTGCGTATAAAAATTTTATTATTACTCAAAAATGAAATCACGATGAATCATCCGGTCACATATAGGAAAAAATTAGACAGACCACTAAGGTGAGCTTTGCCAAAGACAAGGGCTCAGGATCACCTCCAAAGGAATCCACTAATGTTGGGGACCGTATGCTTGCCCGTTCACACTCTCTCCGCGGCACTATTTCGACCCAAGCGTGAATCCGTAGTACTTTAGGATAATCGTGGGGCTTGGGTTACGGTGAGGTAAACAAAGATAAACAGGAAGGCTATGCACCTAACCCAAATGAGCTATCATAAAAAAAAAGAATCCATCCGCTAATCCAAAATACATGTGGGTACACGACACCCCCAGACTTAACTTTTAACATATGGGAATGTGCACCGCCTACTACAAATATAATCACACCTCCAAAAGGATTTTCAATCAAACTTTTTCTTTTCACTTTTCTTTTTTATATATATATTTTTTTATCTTTTTATTTTTACAACTTCAGCAAATATAAACCTTGGAGCACATCCACATATTCACATGTAATATCACCACATCAACACCCCAAAATGATCATATATAATACTAAAGCTCGACATGGGTGTGCGACTAGGATCAGCTATGAGGCTTTGGTGAAATAATGATGGAGCTGAATCAAAAGAATGGGTAGGCACAATGGGGCTTAGCGAGGATACGACGTTAGTAACGATACAAAGCTCAACCGGGAGAAAATGATGTCCTACATCACACTTACGCTAGACTAACCATGCACCAATGCTTCGAGAGTAGCTTGGGGCAAGTTATTAGCCACCGAGAAAGATAAACCTTCCTCCCGACTCAAGCAAAACGAGTATAGTGACGGCTACACACATCCCTACACTACCGTTTGATTCATATCAGATTCACCAACTTTTGAGTAGAATAAAAAGAATTTTACGCTCATAGAAAAAATGAAAAACTATAGGCATGCAGAAAAATTAACTATATTCAAATTTCCACACGAGACGAGGCCAATTAACTAGGAACACAACAAGGTCAACATTTTACTCCATCTCACAATCCTAAGCCAGCACCATAATTTTCCTGAATCTAACAAAGAAACGAGTTTAACTCGCAGCACGCAAAAAGCTAAGCACGTGCTCATGTGGGTGTAGTGGTGTCCAACGCAATGAACTAATTAAAATAAAAATATAAAAGCTTCTAGTATGCACATGAAATGTGCGCATGCAAAGGGTAACTAATAATAGCTCTCCCACAGATTTAAACTAAATAACTCAGCATATGATACAGAAATGTATATCAGAAAAAGATAAGGGAAGAGGTTACCCAATGCTCAGCTGGTGAGCATAGCAGAAGACGCTTGAAAAATAGATGCAGCTCCGCCATACGAAGAATCACAACCCCGCCAAAACGAGTTGCCATGAATACCTGCAGGGGTGAGCTCCGCAAAAACAAAAGAAAAATATACAAAATACAAAGAAATACTAACACTAAAATAGACATGAAAAATAAAAATGCAGTAAATAAAAGATAAGTACTGGGGTTACTGTCATCCCAACATGACTTATTCGACTAAGGAAGAGTTCTAGCCAATGGACCTATGAAATAAAAAGTGCACAGGTAACTGTTCCATTATCCGTTGCAGTAGCGGGTACCGATACGGTGATAAAACAGTTACCCCTCTACCCAAATAAGAATACCCGCCCAACACAGGTAGAGGCAATAAGAAATAAGAAGAGAAGGAGCGCTGGTCCTCGCTCATCTTATCACACAAAAAATCCTTGCCCAGCAAGATATTGTCCACTACATGGAGACGGCAGGAGGACAGAGCAATAAATGGAGCTTCCTCAACAGAGGAGGAATCAACCTCCTCGTGAAAGAGGATACTATCATCCATGACTCGAGCTAAAAGCTCCAAGTCTTCCTGAAGCACCTACGAAGACTCAACCCGCACAGTCTCAGATGCAGAAATGGGATGAAGAAATAAAGGAGGCGAAAAACTAAAATAATCAGAAATAGGGGGAGTGGTCCCGGTCTCACTCCCAGCAGGATCCAAACATAGATCACCGTCGGTATCATATGAGTCATAGCGAGGGGAATCCATGAGCTTGAGGTCCTCGATGGTGGTTTGGACCTCCTCATCCAATAAGGAAGTGAAAACTTCCTCATCAAAAAGGATCTCCTCATCAACAAACATTGGTGCGTCCACATGTTCCAAGACATAATACTTTCCATTAATGAAAATAATATTCTCGTCACACATGGGCACATCCTCAGGCTCAGAATCACAATCCGTCCTTACATCATCAACCGATTGACTAAAAATAGGGATAGATAATTCTTGCAAAGAAGGCAGAGGAACAACAACATCAGAGAAAATATGTGTGTGTTCCTCCGGGGGTGAATCAACAAGAGGGGAAGAGTGCATGGGTAGAGACGGCGCCACAATATCGTCACATCGATCAGCAGAAAGTCTGATGGGCATATCTGCAGCAGTCCCCCAAAGACAAGGTGGTGCTGCGAAAATATCATCAGAATCAGAATGTGTGGTCATTTGAGAGGGTGATAGAGTGAATCGGATACCCGGTTCTTCATCCTCCTCTAACTGGCGCTGAAATTCTGCGCAATCGTTCAACACGTGGTCGGTGTTATCACAACACAAACATTGTTTTCCATTACTCCTCGGTCCAGGTGGGACCAGAGAGGAATAAGAAAAAGATGAATGTGTAGAAGAGGAGTGACCATAAGACTTGGGTTGGGTGTACGAAGTACCATAGGATGACGGTGCTCCATACACAGAACCACGAGAATTATGCTCCCAATCATCAGTGGGGCACTCATCACTACCATGCCTATAATCCCCGCACCATCGGCAATGGGTATTTGTATAAGAATACATGGTGTAATAAGAAGAATTCACCAACAGAAAGTTTCTAAGCAACAATTAACTACACACAACAGATAAAAGAATAGGCAAACCTTCTACAGAAAAATTAAAACTAGAAGAGGAACAAATAAAAACAAGAAACAGATTATAAAAACTAAAGGAAAGAAGAAACATGAAATATACAAATGTAAAAGGGCTTCTATCTCCTATCTCCCTCTCCAAAAACTCACACGACTGTGTTCCCCGGCACCGGAGTTGAAAACTTGATGTGTTGGACGGCTAGTGTACCAGTTGCACAAGTAATATAAAATGGGTGGCTTTCCCAAGTATCGATCTCTTCAAGGAACACAGTAAGGGGGAGTTATTATCGAGGAGGACTTGATATTGAAGTCCGTAGGTCGGAGTTAACTATGGGGGTTTTGATGGTTGCAATAAAACTAAAGCAAAATACTAACAACTTCTCCTATGCAACGCCGCTATGCGAAGCTTCGCCAGGCGGGATGGAATACTACATGGGCCACTATGCAACGAATCGCTGGGCGGATGGACGAGTTGGCAACCGTAAGAACCTAGATTTGAGGGTCATAAGCACCTATTTGCTACGCACGCTTCTAGCAATTACTAGAACAACAAGAACAGATGGATGATGGATCGAAAATAAGCGCACCTCAAGCAAATAACGAACACATACAATCACATAGACATGATTACACATAAACGTATATCAAAATAGCACAACTTCATCGTATACAAAGAGTTCAACTAAACTATCAACAATAAGAGAAGAAAAGTGTGCGAAATCGAACGGATCCGAACTCTTGCCAAGGATTCGTGGTAGGATTTACTGGGTTGTCAATCTGCATCCTAGCTCGGTCCTCAACTACGTCCGGGGTAGAGGAGGCTGTCACTCACTCCCAATGAACCCGTCTTCTTCATGTCATGAGCCGGTGGAAGATAGCACAAGCTTCTCCTAGCTTGGTGGAGAAAGCTAGATAAAATCCTTTCTTGAAGCACAAGGATGAAGGAGGAGGCCGAGGGGATGCTTCGGCTTTGATTTGCCATTAAATGCTTGCCCGGATCTTCTCCCCTTGGTGGAAGGTGAAGGGTGAAGGTGGAAGGGTGGAACTTTGCCCTAAAAGACGAATGGAATGTCTAGAATCGAGTTGTCCGAAAACTCTCCCCCAATGGCCAAGAATCTACGTCTTAAATAGAAAAAGTCAGAAAATTGGTCACACGCAGATAAGGTTGACAAAGAAGAAGCGTTGACCCGTGCGTTTTACTCATGCACGGGAGATTCCGCCCGTGCGTGAAGTAATTTACACGGGTAACGACAGAGCGCAGGAATTTAGGAGAAAACAGTAGAACCGTGTGTTTTACTTGTGCACAGACGTTGTTGCCTGTGCGTGAAGGAAACACGCGATTAACCACATAGCACTAGAAAGCTAGGCAAAAGGCGTAGGTCGTGCGATTCCTTCTCGCACGGTTTGGTCGAAACCGTGCGGGAATAAAACGCACGGGTAGAAACTGATGTCCCAGGAAAGCTGTGTAAAATGCAGGATTGGACTGGAACCGTGCGCGAAGAAATGCGCACGACCGTGCATTTTATACATAAACTAGAAATGGAATTCGGGACATCCCGACTACCTGCACAACAATAAAACAAGGCTGGAGCACAAGCTTCCAGCACCAAAATGCACATAAAACTAAACAGAAAGATAACGAGGAGCACCATGTGCATAGCCCTGACAAAAGAATGCGCAAATTGCACACCCACGGACCGAAAACAATGCACTATTGGTGAAGTGAAGCCCTAAACAAAAATATAACTTTTCCAATTGAAAAAGTAGTGCACGTGCAAGAAAATAAGCACAGATGAGTCCAAAAAACCCTATATAAATCGGACTCATCATTCCTTTGTCCACTGCCAACCAAAAGTACCAAATAATAAAGTCACCGAGAGTAATGATTCACGGCAGGCACTTAGGAGGTGGTCATTTATCCACTGCCAACCCAAGTACAAAATTATAAAGTTGTCAGGCGTGGTGATTCGCATGGGGACTAAGGTGGTGGTCCTTAATCTGCTGCCAACCTAAGTTCCAACAATAAATCCAAATACAATAATAAATTGGAATAAAAGACATAAGACTTAGCATCAGATTATCACAACAATGCATGGAAAGAAAATCCAGAAATTCCTTAGGGTATATTTGGCGAATCTACTAATCACTCGACGAATTCAGCTAGACTATATAGGATCACTTGACAAATCCACTGTTCACTCAACAAATTTGGCTAGACTACACAGGAACACTCGATGAATTCTACTCGGTCTCACGAGTTCACTCAATGAATTCAACTAGATTTCACAAGTACACTTGATGAATTCTATATGACCAACTGAGTTAATTACTCAGGAACACTCGACGCATTCGGCTTGGCATCACGAGTTCACTCGATGAATTCGGCTATGCATCACGAGAACACTCGATGAATTATCTATTCACTCGACGAATTCTACTAGGTCTCATGAGTTCACTCGATGAATTCTACTTAGGACAGATTTCTTTATATCATTAAATTCGACCAATGCGATTATTTCCAGAACTAGAGATATTTCTAAGTCCTATGAAAAAAGGAAAGAAATAGACAAGAATAATGGTAACAGAACAAGAGGGGTATATCGCAACTTTCCTCAAATCTCAACGAAATCGCCTCTATAGTACACCAGGCCATGGATTGGCTGAGTGAAATGTCCAACGAGAAGACTGGATGTTTTGGGGTGAAAACAAAGGTTATGGCTACTCGCTCTGGCTCCAAAAATCAACAAAACCTGAAAAACTCACAGCACACACGCAGGTCTCGGTGAGAGCAGTCCGAATCTCTACTCCGACGATGATTTCTTACACTCTAGCTCCAGCAGCGGCGGACGATAGACTTCCGAAAAGGCCGACTCCTCCTTTCTCACGCGATATGGTTCATCAGAAGAAGTTCCGAAAATACTCTAATTCTAAGGGGTTCGACTTTTATATGTGGAGAAATATTAATTAAATATATTCAAAATCTTATTATGACCTTACACAATCGATGCTAACCAAATAAATTGCTGATGCACCGAAACTCATGAACTAACGTAACGCCATCAAGTTACTATTACATTATTTAATTAATTATTGGAAATTCAGGGGCATTACAGTCACCCCTCCTAAAAGAAGTTTTGTCTCGAAACTTAGAAAGCAACTCGACTCTCCGAGAAAAAGAAAGGCAACTAACTTTGCAGGATCAAGCCCTTACCAACAAAATCTAGGAGAATATATGAGGATGAGATTCTTTCATAGAAGACTCCAATTCCCAGGTTGCACTGTTGACATCCTGGTTCCGCCAAAGAACAAAAACCATAGGTATTGTCTTTCTCCTCAACATTCGATCTTGCGAATCCAAGATATGGACATGTTCTTCAATATAAGAAATGTTGGGCTGCAACTGGGGGACCGAGTTAAGGAAATGACACTCAATGCGCAAAAACTTCCACAGCTGGCTCACAATAAACACATCGTGAACATTAGGGAAAGTAGAAGCCAACTCCAACCTATAAGTTCTGATGCGCTCAGCAATCAGGAAAGGGCCCACATACCTGGGATCCAACTTATGGTTCCTACCAAATCTCTAACACATATAATCGGAGAAATCTTCAAGAAAACCATGTCCCCAAGTGCGAATGCCAGTTCGACACTATGTCGATTCACATTTTTCTTATAATGCTCTTGAGCCAAACAAAGCTTCTCATGGATACGCGTTACCGCAACACTCAACTCTTCCAACGACTCTAAACCTAAAAATGGCCTCTTACCAACTTCAGCCCAAAATAGGGGAGTTCGATAATGCCTCACATACAAGTCTTCAAAAGGCGCCATCTACAAGATTTCCTGATTACTATTGTCATAGGAAAACTCCATATGTCTCAGATGCTTGTCCCAGTCCCTACCATGGTCCAGCATCTAACATCTAATCATATCTTCCAAAATCTAATTTACTCTTTCCGTTTGACCATTTGTCTGCGGATGATAAGTAGCAGAATATTTGAGGTTTGTTCCCAAAGCTCCTTACAAGCTTCGCCAGAAATGGGACCTATCTTGAGAATCTCGATCTGACACAATGCTCACTAGTAAACCATGCAATCGATGACTTCATCCAAATAAAGCTCTGTCATATTTTCCATGGAATAACTATTTTAAAAGGCATAAAGTGAGCACACTTGTTAATCTGTCGATAATGACCCACACAACATCATGCCCTCAGGGAGACCTCGGTAAACCGGTAATGAAATCAATAAAATACTCTCCCACTTCGAGCCGGGAATATGCAAAGGTGTTAGCTTACCTCCAGGCCTTATATGATCAGCCTTATCACGTTGGCAAGTGTAACACTTAGAAACAAACATAGCTATATCATTCTTCATATTGGACCACCAAATGATCTGCTTTAGATCTCAATATATCTTGGTAGAACAAGGATTGTAGGAAATATTTGAACCATGTGCTTCAACATAATTCTTTGATCTTATATCCTCAACGGCGGGGATACAGTACCTACCATGATATCTCAAAGTACCAACTTAGTTAATCAAAAAATCCGATAATTCACCTTTTTCAGTTCTCCTTTATAGGTGCTGCAAATCAGAATCATCCTTCTGATGAAATCTTGTAAGTGTTATCCATTAAGGCTCTTCCACTTCCAAGCTAGACGACACACTACAATACTTAACAGTAATGTACATCAATAAAAACTACTCCACCTAAGACTGTACATAGAGGTTGAAGACAAGCGTGGCTTTCCTGCTCAATGAATAGATGTAAGACCCCCTTTTTTTGAAACACAGGGGTCTTCGGCCCAGCACCGCCGCTTTGATGTGACACCTTCGCACCCAGGAGGTCATCACTACAAAACGTCGACCCTGCCGGCCAAATCGATCACAACTGTAGCAAAATAATAAAGGCAAGTCCACAAAAATCACATAAATAGTAAATAAACTCCACGATGGGAGTGTCCACAGATATAATGAAATACTAAAATCTTGGGCTCAAGCCTAGTACATCAATGTCTCACTACAAATCTCTCATCGTGCAAGCAAAACTAAAATAACTAGTAGCGAATAGGACTCGCAGTCCCTGTCGTCTGAACTCCGGTACTAGACTGCCCGATCTCCAAGCGTGTCGACCTCCGGGGATGCTCCTCCATGCTGGGCTCCACGGTCCACTAAAACTATGTGGTTCGAAAACCGTTACTCTAAAAGACTAAGTCCTATCATCCTCCACCCCTTCTCCTATGGCTCCTAGGCACCGAGTGGGGAGAAGGAAAGGAGAGGACATGAAATTGGAGAATAACAAATAAGCAGATGGCGGCAGAACTAATCTAGCAGTTCTAGAGTATATATGGTAGTAAATAAGGTATGAAAAATTGAACAAGAAAATAACCTTAACTTATATGAAAACACATAAGCCAAGGGATCTTTTACAGGGCTCCTATCATATAAAAAGTCCCATACCAATTTATATGATAGGGTGTCGGTTCTCTATCAAGCATATATTTATACTACTAAATGAAAACCTTAACTTATAAGAACTCTTGCACGAACTTATAAACCAAGGGGTCATTTTGCAGGGCCTATTGTATAAAGCGTCTCATACCACTTATACAATAGGTGTCAGGGTTATATACAATGGTTATGCTATGAAATACAATTATGCCAAGATGTGATCATGCAAGTGCAACTCACCCACCCGACTATGTTTACACATCTATAACACCTCATATCCGTCGCATAGCATATAATAGTAGGTCCGACCGGGGCCCGACGCCATATACCACAAACAGACCGGGTGGTTACTCAATGGAAACCATCCAGCATATATCTAACATCCTACATAGAGTCATTCTAGCGGAAGCAATTATAATAGTTACAAATAAAAGAACCTTGCTACTAGCATGAATGTCCACTACAAAGCCAGCAGGAATGAACGTACAAATACACAAGTACTGACCTTAAGGCCTTACAATAGTTTGCTTGAATATCAATGTTTTCCAAACCTCGGCATGCAGGCTCAACAACTTGGGCTTTGGCCCGTTATTTAGCACTCGTCTCCGCAGCGCTTGCAAGCAACAATCCACCGCACGGTGTCAAACAAAGGCAACGGTCAGCTATGCTGACCAAATTATAACGATCCTGCCGCCAACTCGGGGTGGCGATGCTCCTTCCCTGCACTTTGTTAGCATAATCCAGCAGTATAGTGTAATCACACAACAACACAGGCGTAGGCACTCACGACCACAAACCCCGTGCACTCAGGGAACATTCGCGATGAACCGGTCAATGTCATATCAGTTTAAGTCATAGACATCTTGGTCTCACCACCGCTACATGGACGGCCAAATCTCGTGAGCATTTAGTCTTTCCGGCATTGGTCACGTCATTTTAAGCCACAGACCGCCTAAGACCCTCCATCTACGCCAACGGCTCCAACCAAATAACATAGAGCGGGTACGGTTTCGCTTAACCCGTGCTCACATCGCAAAGACAATTTATGCCATATGTGCGGGTCAAACATTCCCGAGTCCCAATCCAATTACACACTTTAAACGACCCAGTCATGTACAAGTTGGCTCCCAGGCCACCATGTTGGTAGAATCATGCATCTGCCCAGTTTTCTGGGTGCACCTTGGAGTTAATCCCCAAGGCTCCCTGTTGCAATCTACCGCATAAAAAACCCAAAAAACAAACATTCGCACAGAGTCTTCTACGACCATTCAAGCAATACAACATCACCGATCCAGACCAACTTGTCCGGGTAGGCTTCACACATCATGCCTATATCCGTTCTTGATTACAGACTCTACATATGCACATGGGGACTATTCATGTCCACCCGAAGGAACACCTCAACTCACCGCAAACTCGCTAGAGCGGGTTTCCTATGCAAAGGAAAAGATAGCTTCGGATGCTCAAGTAGAGAATCGTTACCCTAGTGTTTTTCCTTTGAGCCATGGAGATGTATGCGGATGAAAAGCACCACAATCTCCTTGCCTCCGCAGATCCGAAGTTGGCTCGCAATTTGGAGCTCTGAAACTCCGCCGGTAACCGGATCTAGCCTCATTTTTTCTCCCTTGCTCTCCCTTCTCTCTAGACTTTTAGAAAGAGACTAAGTGAACGAAGTGAGGGATTTGAAACCCTATTCTCGGGTATATCCTAGTAGGAACAACCCCCAGCCGTCGGATCCCAAAATAAGGAAACAAACGACCACGATTCGTAGCTGAAATGCAAAACCTGGGCCGAACACGGCCTGCAATAAGCCCGTTTCCAGGGTTGTATCCTCCCATTCTCCATCAAAATTGATGCGTCTTGAAAAACACACGGTCACCCGACACGCCCGTGTTCGACCTGATATGCCCGTATCAGCCAGTACATGCCCGTGTTACCGAGCATGTTCCGACATCAACATAGGACCAACACCAACCCGAGACTCACATGGGTCTTGGACATGACCGTGTCCTATTTGACATGCCCGTGTCATACCTGAACAAGCCTGGGCTCCAGGCCGTGTTCGCTGTCTCCACACTTCGTCGAGCATAGTTCGTTGACCACCCGACATGGCCTCGGACACGCCCGTGTCATAGGCTGTGTTCCTTGTCTCGACACTTTATCGACCGAAAATGTCGACTTCCCGAGCAGATCGTCGACACAAGCTCGACACGCCGAGAGGCACGATCGTGTCTCAGGCCGTGTTCGCTGCTCGAAGATCGTCGACTCCAGAATTTGTCGACCTCTCGGCCAAATCGTCTACCGAAACACGACACTCCGTGGGACATGCCCGTGTACCAGGCCATGTGCCCCTACCAAATTCCAAACTTGGCTCCAAACGCCTCCCATCGCTCTTTTGAGTTTTGGGGAGTTACACAGACCTTTAGTTCCCCCTTTCTGGAGCCGAACCTCCAAGAATACCTCCGTAGTGGCAAACGAAAGCGGTGGTTTGGGCCTCGCCCACCTCTAAACAGGCAATTGCACTACCAGTCAGACCTATCATACGCCTCAATAGTGGTGCACTAAGTGGAGCTCCTGCGTACTCTTGTCGGCTGGCGCACTAGACTTTATTTGGCCAAGTGCTAACCACAATCGCCGATTCAACGTATTGGTGTCGGTGCATCGACTCACCAATACCGAAGACCCACCACCTTATACCTTAGGCACATGAAACAGTATGTATCAGCTATCGAGCCAAAGCTCCCCGGACCATCCCGTCCATCACAAACAACAATCGAGCCAATGCTCGTCGGGCTAACCTGCCCATCACAAACCATTACCGAGCCAAAGCTCGCAGGGCTAACCTGCCCATCACCAAAACCACTGGGCCTACTGCCCGAGTGACCCAACCTATTTCCACGAGACATTGAGGTGTGTGAAGGTGAAACCCTAGATTTACTAGTTACTCTTGTATTCAACCTTTGCATATAGTTTAGGTTTAGCCCAGGACTGCCCAAGGTATTCCCCGTGAAGGGATCTCGAGGGCACTAGGAACTATGATTGGATTATGCCCAAAGCCCCCTTTCGCAAGGCACTTACTATTGTTGGCTAATAACCATCTCCTAATAACTTAAATGTTGTACTGTATCTAATCCTAGTGTATTTGACATTTCCTCTCCACGGGAAAGACGATCATTCGTCGATCCCGAGCACCACACATCACTAGTCAACCCAACACTCTACTCATCCTAACTTCCAAAGATGAACTCATTTTTATTTATCCAAACCAACAAACATCTAACCTCAACTCATGTGCCCAAATTTATATTCCAACATAACTTCTGCAGTCTTACTAAATGCAGACCACGTTAATCAATTTGACATGTAAAATGAGAGGTACAATAAATATTCACCCAGTATCCCTATAATAATATTTGGAGAGCTATCATGACATTTGTAGCTTAAATCCAGAAATTCATAATTTTCACTATTATCTGATAATTTATTTAATTATTCTAGCAAATCATAAACCCAAGTTTGAACATGAAGTGCCCATTTGAGACAAGCAAATGCCCCACAAAATTTATGATAAAATCAAGATGATTATTTAACACAGAATCCAAAGTATCCCAATTTTCCAACAAGGTCAAAGCCTCTAAATATAATTTTGAATATAACCTATTTTAATCAATTTTAAGAGGAAAGTGCAGCAAAAATACTTCCATAAATTCTGAGAAAATTTATATACTCTAGGTCAAGTTTCATAATTTATCATCCAATAATGAGATCTAAACAAAATATTGAACATTTTTCGAAGATGATGAGCTTATGAAGTAGGTATTACAAATATGTATTCAAAAATGCTAATAAAATTCATACATAAGCAATAAGTTCCAAAGCTCCCTTTTTCTAATTTTCATGACCTTCCAATGGTCAGTGGGATCATAATGACCAAATGATTAATTAGGGCAATCCCATGAGTTACAAAGAAAGTGCTAAGATTATTGATCCAAAATTCCCAATTAAATTACCAGAGGTTCAATATATCCTTATGACCATACTACCCAAAATTCATTATTGTTCAAGGAGTTTTACTTACCTATTCTAGCACTACAATGTTTGTGCCTTAAAATAGGGTTAGGCTTTTGAGGGGCCTACCATTTCCCAATTCACCTAAGATTTGTACCAGAGGGCTTTAGCTACACTAGCACCCTACCTACCAAATTTGAAGTTCATTCAAGGTCTTTTGGCCTCATGCCCTTCACAAGGCACAAAAGCCCTTCCTTAGGGTTTGGTCTAAGATCTTAGGGCAAACCTATTCCAATCTACCCCATCTTTCATGGGGAGGTGCTAAAAGCCATGCCAAGCTAGTGGCCCCAATTTCAACCTCTGTTGAGGTGATTTGGCCACTCAAAACCCAACGTGCACTTTTTGACCAAAATAACCTTTTTAAGGCAAGGCTTGGGTTTGCATCATTTTAATTCAGACCACCTCCAAATGTGATGAAATTTTAACCAGAACTTTATAATGAGCCCAAGCACCACTCAAAAAAATTTGGGTGAGTTTGCAGGTCATTTGGTCCCTAAATTAATTTACCCTAGAGAAATTAAATAATTTCCAAAACAATAGAAAAATAGTCCCCAAAAATTCTCATTTTTGGGCAGGACCTAGATATAGCCTAGAAAGACTCCTTATCCAAATATCAAGTAATTTGGACCAGAGATGAAGGGTGGGAATCTATTTGAATTTCTGCCTAGCCCTAGGTATAGACCCCACCAAAATGGGTGCCCTGGTCAAATCAAGCACCCAAATTAGTTCAAACCAATTTTGAATTAAAGTAGACCCACTAGGCTACAATGTTTTTGCAGACCATTTCCTCTGAATTAGACTCTAAGTATTTTAAAAAATTAAAAACATTAAATACATTATTTGTGATAGAAATGAAATAAAATTCATTCAAGCCTATAGTTTAATTTAATCTCTGCACGAATCTTCGCGCTCCATTGGACGACATCCCGTTGTCTTCAACCTCCAGCCGACGGTCCCGATTCAACCCGCCTGGAGCTTCTTCTAGCCGCTGCCGCCGACAATCCGACCACCTCCCCGTCCGGCCACCACCACCACCCCCTTCGTTGAGGTGGTGGTTTTCTCCAGGCGGTGGCACAGCCGCCGGAGGGCCTTTTTTAGCGATACTGACAAGGTGAAATTCATGGAAAAAAACCAGGAATTTTTCAACTTGGATCGGGCTCAATTGAGCCCGAACCTTGGCCCTAAGGATTGCTATGAACTACCCATGGAAGAAGGAGTGGAGGAGGACCAGTGGGTGGTTGTAGTCTTGCTGATCGCCGGATCATCATGGTTGTGGTGGTGGGGGTCGGATTTCTGCAACAACGCAGTGAACTCCCTTGGCTCCTTCAGGTAATGTGTAGAACTGAATCCCTGGAGTCTAGTGAATCTTTTAAGAAGGAGAGTTGGGGTGTTAGGTGGGTGTAGGCTGCATTGCCATTAATGGCCCCTTAGTCAAAAATTTTGGCCATGGTGGGTGGGGGATGAAGCATGGCTCAAACCAATCAAAGGACAGCTGGTTGAAATGGGATTGTACTCCCTTGTCCTAGTTAGTTGAATGGGTGATTGTGGAAGGGGAAGGATGAACCCCAAAGTCTTCCCTCATTACTCCCCTTTCTTTCTCTCTCTTTCATTTGAAGATTTTTCTCTCTCCTACTCACCAAGCCTGAAATTTGACTCCTACCTACCATAATGGCTGCCCACATGTCCATTTCATCCACCAATAGAAGGTTAGCCTAAGTGAATTGGGCTTGAGCTTGAGTTAGCCCATTTGGGCTAGCTTAACCTAAACCTTGACTAGGGTTAACCTTGGTCAATTTCGTCCTTGAGGTTGCCCCTAGTGGGTCCTTGGTGACCCATTGGCCTCCCCTAAGCTCTAGGTAGGGTTGACTTGCCCCTTTCGAGGTCACTTGACCCTTAATTAGGGCACTTTGACAACTTTTGGGCTAGAGTTGACTTGGGTCAACTTAGCCTGTTTGGTTGACCCTAATGAGCCTTTACTGGCCCATTGGCCTCTCTCTAGGGTTAGGAAGGTATGTGTGGGGTCCACTTGGCTAAGGAAAATTCAATTGGCCCTGTGTAGGTCAGTTTGACCCATTTACGGTTAGGGTTGACTAGGGTCAACTTAGCCTCTTGGGTGCACCCCAATGGGTCTTAGATCACCCATTGACCTCACTTTAGGGTTAGTAGGGCATGGGTGGGGTCCACTTGGCTAGGGGATGGTAAACTGACCCTAAGTATGCTAGTTTGACTCATTTAGGGTTAGAGTTGACTTTGGTCAACTTAACTACTTTGACTGCCCTCCATGGGTCCTTAGTGACCCATTGACCACACTTTAGGTCTACGAAGGCCCTGGTAGGGTTAGTTGGGCTTTACTACGACACACTGCCCTTAGTTAGGTCACCTTGCCCAATATAGACCTAGAGTGGTTCTAGCTCAACTTGGCCACCCTAGGTAAGCTTCGAGGTACCCTTAGGGCACTAATGGACCTTACAATTGGTTGATGAGACCATGATGGGGTCTTGAAGTCTTAGTGAAGCCCCATAGTCATCTTAAACTAGGGTTCAAAAATTTATTATTTGCAGACCATAGTGGTCTCACCTACATTCCTAGGTCCACTTGGCCCTCTTGGGCTTCCTAGGGTTTTGTCATGACCTATTCATGACAAAACCACTCCTAGGGGTCTAGTTGTTTGATGGATGTTACCAATCCCAATATATAAACAAAAAAAATTTCATCCTCAAAATTCTAGTTAGGCCTACGGGGTTTCAAATATGAAAGGTAAATTGTAGCAGCCCGAGAGGTTGTGAGTAGTACCTGACTGAAGAGCTCCGGGTACCTTTGTTGCATCAGGTCCTGAGGCTCCCATGTGTGCTCCTCTCGCCCATGATTCCTCCACAGGACCTTGACCAATGGAACCTTTTGTGGCGCAAAACTCGTATTCCCTTGTCGTCAATCTGGACCGGTTCCAGGTGAATTGACCGATCAGATGTTACCGGCCCATCCGTGGCCGTAATTTGCTGCTCCGGGCATAGTAGAGCCCTCCTAAGAGAGGATACATGGAACACGTCGTGTTGACTTGCTAGCTTCGGTGGCAGGTCTAGCCGTATGCCAAGGGACCGATCCGCTCCCGGATCCTATAAGGCCCCATATATCTTGGGCTGAGCTTCTTATTCCGACCGCGTAACTGTGAAACCCTATGTATTGGTCGGATCTTCAAGAACACTTGGTCCCCCACCCAGAACTCCACCTAACGATGCTGAGTGTCGTAATACTTAGCCTGTCGGCTATGTGCCTCTAGCATCCTGTCCCGTATCAATCTCACCTGAGCCTCTATGTCCTCGACAATCTCCGACCCCAAAACCTTCAGATCATCATCCTGTATCCATGACAGTGGAGTCCTACACCTTTGTCCATACAGGGCCTCATAAGGAGCCATCCTTAGGCTGGATTGATAGCTGTTATTATATGAGAACTCGATCAGTGGCAATTGCTTCTCCCAGGGCTCACCGTGATCCAATATGCAAAGTCGCAGCAGATCTTCCAAGGTCCGATTAGTGCGTTCTGTCTGCCCATCAGTCTGGGGATGAAACGTTGTACTGAATGTTACTAGAGTGCACAAGTAAGTCTGCACTGATCTCTACTCCCTGGACGTAAACCGTTCATCCCGGTCCGATACAATCGACCTGGGCACTCCATGATAACAGAAGAATTGCTCCACGAACTTCCGAACCAACACACCAATCGAGTCATCCTTCCTGATGGGAATAAATCTGGCTACCTTCGTCAGCCGGTCAACGATCACCCAGATCGAATCATTCCCCTTCCGCGATCGGGAAGCCCATGTATGAAGTCCATCGTGATATCATCGAACTTCCACTCTGGCATTGGGAGTGGCTGCAACAATCCTGCCAGGTTTCTGCACTCCGCCTTTACCAGCTGGTATGCCTCGTAGTGGGTCACGAAGTAGGTGATATCCTTCTTCATGCATGGCCAGTACATGGTCTTCCTCAGGTCTGCAGTCCTCTTTGTAACTCCCAGGTGTACTGAATACCGACTGCAATGAGCCTCCGTCATGATATCCTCCCGGACCTGGCCTCCCTCTAGTATATAAACCTGTCCTCTGAAGCACACTAGACCATCCCACCCTCAGCTATTAATCTCCAACAGTGCCTGCTTCTAAGGCCCGGAATATCGTCTCTAGCTGGGCATCCTGCCTCTGCCGATCTCTGACTCGGTCTCGAATGTCATCCATGGCAATCAACGACGATATGTATTCCCAGTACAGCTCAGGGTAATCCTCGGACACAAAGGATATCTACATATTTTCCAACATTTGGACCAACTCCAAGGCCATCAACTGCATTCCTGCTCTAGGGTTTGCGGCCTTACGGCTTAGCGCATCTGCCACCACATTCACCTTGCCTGGGTGGTAGTGCATCTCGTACTGGTAATCTGCTAGAAACTCCACCCATCATCTCTACCTGTTGTTCAGCTCTTTCTGCGTGTCCACATACCTCAAGTTCTTGTTACTGGAGTAAATGTCTCAGTGGACGTCGTACAGATAGTGTCGCCAGACTTTCAGAGCAAATATGATCGCTCCCATCTCTAAGTCATGAACTGTGTAGTTCTGCTCATGCTTCTTTAGCTGCCGAGAAGCGTATGCTATCACATGACCATTCTGCATCAGCACCACACCCATGCCCTGGTAGGATGCGTCGGTGTAGACCTAGAATCCTTCTTTCCCCGAAGGAAGGGCAAGTATAGGAGCCGAGGTGAGTCGACCCTTCAGCTCCTGAAAAGCCACCACTGGTCTAGAGAAAGGGCACATCCTTCCTCGTCAGGGATGTGAGTGGAAGGGAAATATGAGAAAATCCCTCCACGAACTTCTGGTAGTAACCGACAAGTCCTTAAAAACTCCGCACATCTGTGGCTGACTTCAGCTGCGGCCAATCCCGAACTGCCTGAATCTTGGCCGGGTCCACTGCCAAACTAGCATCACTAATGATAGGGCCTAGTAAAGCCACCTCCTTCAGCCATAACTAGCATTTGCTGATCTTCGCATAAAGCTGGTGCACCAGCAGTCTCTCTAAGGTTAACGTTAGATTTCGTGTGTGCTCCTCCTATGTCCTCGAGTAAATGAGGATGTCATCAATAAATACAATGACGAACACATCCAGATTTGCCTCGAACACCCGATTCATGAGGCTCATGAACGCTGACGGTGCATTTGTGAGCCCGAAAGGCATCACGGTGAACTCGAATAGCCCATATCTGCTACTGAAGGCAGTCTTTGGAATCTCCTCCTCCTAAATCCGCAGCTGATAGTAGCCCGACCTCAAATCCAATTTTGAAAAGAATTGTGCGCCCTCCAGCTGGTCAAACAGCTCATCTATCCTTGGCAATAGATAGGTATTCGGGACTGTCAGTCGGTTCAGTGCTCGATAGTCGATGTACAACCTAAATGTCCCATCCTTCTTCCTGACGAACAACACTGGGGCTCCCCATGGTGAAGAGCTTGGTCGGACAAATCCAGCCTCCACTAGTTCCTGGAGCTGGATTCAAAACTCTGTCAACTCCTTCGGTGCCATCCTGTAAGGGGCTCTAGGTGCCAACTAAGCCCCCGACACTAGCTGTATCTGGAAATCCTGCTCCCGGTGCGGGGGTAGCCCTGGAATCTTCTCTGGAATACATCGGCAAAATCTCGCACCACCGCGATATCCGAGATGGAACCCTTGGCCTCAGCCATTTCAAACAGCACTTCATAGACTTCCTCCCACTGTAAGTGGGCCTTGACGGCCTACATGGATGACAGTAAGAGAGGGGGAATAGGTTTAATACCTTCGATGATGATGTAGGAATCCCCATGCCTCACAGTAATCCTCTTTGACATGCTGTCAATCTGAGTATTGTTCCAGTGCAACCATGTCATTCCCATTATCAAATCAAAGACCGGCATCTTGATGATCATCGCTGGTGCTTCAAATATCATTCCGCTAATCTCCGCCTCCATGTTACAGCGGGAGGTGGTGAGTAGCTCCAATCCGTCTGGTAGTCGTATCCTCATCACCAAGCCAGTGAACAGCTCCATGCCTTCCAGCCCTTCCAAGAAGTCCTCCTACACGAACGAGTGCGAAGCACCGGTATTGAACAATGTGCAGGTGGGCTTACCGTTGATGAAGACTATGCCTGGGGTAATTTGAAGTCTTAGAAATCTAATTGTGGTTTTCTTTCCTAGTTTATCGGTCCTATAATCATAACTTTTAATTACCTAAGAAAGAGAAACTTGAAGTTAACCAGCATACCTGTGATCACTTGCTCCGGATTCCGTTGTTGAGTTAGATACAGTGCATACACTTGCTCCCTCTCCTGTCTGTGGTCTCTTCCATGGTATCCATGACCTCGTCCATGTCCTCGGCCTCCAAAATACTGAGCTGGTGGGGAAGCCAGAGGTGCTGGTGGTGGTTCCCCCCTCATAGGGCAGTTCCTCCGGATATGCCCCACCTGATGACAGTTGAAGCATTCTGGCGGGGGATATGCCATACCCCCGAGTCTCTGCACCTCCAGCATCTCGGGTGGCTGAGGGGCCACCATTACTGGTTCCCTCAGCTCCTATCTCACCTCTTGCCGACCCTGGTCTTCTGCTCTTCTCCCATCTGTGACGCGGCCCCGCCGCTGATCATTCTTGATTCCCCGACCCTGATCCTCATTTGGCCGCTTCCGGCCTCGGGTAATATGCCAATCTGCCTCGATCCTTTTCGCCATCTCCAATATCTGAGGAATAGGCCCATCGGACATGAACAACAGAGCCTCCCTCTGATCCACTCGCAGCCCTTATAGAACCTTTTGGTGTAACCTGCTTCATCCAACTGGTAAGAATCCGTAAACCGGGCCAGATGGTTGAACTGCCGAAGATACTCCACCAATGTCTTGCTACCCTATCTCAACTATAAAAATCTATCTTCCAACTCATCTCTGGCCAACTCCGGAACAAAATGCTCCAATAGTGCGGACCTAAATTCCCCCCAAGCTATCTTAGCAACCTCTCTATCAGCAAACATCGTGTCCAGCAATGTCTACCACCATCTCTTGCCATGGGACTCCAAGCAAGAGACTACCAAGGGCACCCTCCCTTCCCACAGGCACCAGATCCTAGTCAGCATATCATATATAATGTCCAGCCACTCTTCCGTCCGAACGACCGACTCTGTCCCCAGTAGGATGGGGGAGAAAGTCCTCGGAAAATACTCAGCCAGTTGGCCCCCAGGTTTGGCTACGCTGTCGGGACTTGTTGAGCCCTAAAAGCCTCCAGGATAGCTGTCAGAGTCTGTCTCATCTCTGACTGTAGGAATGGAGTGGGGACATGGGGAGGTGGTGTAATATCCGGAATCTGCTGGACTCCGCCCTGTGGTGTAGGCTGTGCTGGGGGCTGCGTAACAAACTCCATTTGTAAGTAGTCGATTCAATCCTAATTAAAAGTGGACGATTTACATGTGATCCCCCCATATGGGCACACCACTGCTTCTGCTGCTTAGTTTGTCCCCAAAATAAACTCACGCGGGGGTGACCCCAGGATTATGGACTGCTACTTTTCGATCGAGATTTGCTCTGATACCACTTGTAAGACCCCAATTTTTTTTGAAACACTTTGGCCTAGAACTGCCGCTTTGCGGTGACACCTTCGCACCCGGGAGGTCATCACTACAAAATGCCGATCATGTCGGCCAAATCGATCACATCTGTAGTAAAATAATAAAGGCAAGTCCATAGAAATCACATAAATAGTAATTAAACTCCACGATGGGAGTGTCCACATATATAATGAAATACTAAAATCTTGCGCTCATGCCCAGTACATCAATGTCTCACTACAAATCTCACATCGCGGAAGCAAAACTAAAACAACTAGTAGCGAATAGGACTCACAGTCCCTGCCGTCTAAACTCCGGTACTAGACTGCCCCATCTCCAAGCGTGTTGACCTCCGGGGCTACTCCACCATCCTGGGCTCCACGGTCCCCTAAAATTATGTGGTTCAAAAACCGTTAGTCTAAAAGACTAATACATATCATCCCCCGCCCCTTCCCCTAGGGCTCCTAGGCACCGAGTGGGGAGAAGGAAAGGACATGACATGAAAGTGGAGAATATCAAATAAACAAATGGCGACGGAACTAAGTTAGCAGTTCTAGAGTATATATGGCAGTAAATTAGGTATGAAAAACTAAACAAGAAAATAACCATAACTTATATGAAAACACATAAGCCAAGAGATCTTTTGCAGGGCTCCTATCATATAAAAAGTCTCATACCAATTTATACGATAGGTTGTCGGTTCTCTAGCAAGCATATATTTATACTACTGAATGAAAACCTTACTTATAAGAACGCTCACACAAACTTATAAACCAAAAGGTCGTTTTGCAGGGCCTATTGTATAAAGCATCCCATACCACTTATACAATAGGTGTCGGGGTTATATGCAATGCTATGCTATGAAATACAATTATGCCATGATGTGATCATGCAAGTTCAACACACCCACCCGACTCTGTGTACACAGACCTTTAGTTCCCCCTTTCTGGAGCCGAACCTCCCAGGATACCTCCGTAGTCGCAAACGGAAGCGGTGGGTTGGGCCTCGCCCACCTCTAAATCGGTAATTGCACTACCAGTTAGACCTATCATACGCCTCAACGCTGGTTCACTAAGTGGAGCACCTGCGTACTCTTGCCGGCTGGGGCACCGGACTTTATTTGGCCAAGTGTGACCACACTCGTGAGTCAACATATTGGCGTCAGTGTATCGACTCACCAATACCGAAAACCCACCACCTTATACCTTATGCACATGCAACCTTATGTATCAGCTACCGAGCCAAAGCTCCCCGGACCATCCCGTCCGTCATAAACAACAACGATCTAATGCTCGCCGGGCCAACCTGCCCTTCACAAACAATTACCGAGCCAAAGCTCGTCGGCTTACCTGCCCATCATCAAAACCACTGGGCCTACTTCCCGAGTGACCCAACCTATCTCCCCGAGACATCGAGGTATGTGAAGGTGAAACCCTAGATTTACTAGTTACTCTTGCATTCCAACTTTGCCTACAGTTTAGGTTTAACCTAGGACTACCCAAGGTATTCCCCGTGAATTGCTCTCGAGGGAACTAGGAACTATGATGAGATTACGCCCAAAGCTTCCTTTCTCAAGGCACTTACAATTGTTGGTTAATACCCATCTCCTAGTCCCTTAAATGTTGTATTGTATCTAATCCTAGTGTATTTGACTTTTCCTCTCCACGGGAAAGATGATCCTTCGTCGATCTAGAGCACCACCTATCACTAGTCAACCCAACGGTCTCTACTCATCTAACTTCCAATATGAACTACATTTTTATTTGATCCAAACCCGCAAATCTACCCACATCAAGTGACCACAATTTATAATCCAGCATTAACTTTTGCAGTTTTACTAAATGCAGACCACGTTAAGCTATATGACGTGTAAAATGGGAGGTACACTAAATATTCACCCGGTACCCTATAATAATTACTGCTGGTCTATCATCACATTTGTAGATTAAATCCAGAAATTCATAATTTTCACAATTATCTGATAATTTATTTAATTATTCTAGCAAATCAGAAACACAAGTTTGAACATGAGGTGCACATTTGTTATAAGCAAATGCCCAACAAAATTTATGATATATTCAAGATGATTATTTAACACAGAATCCAAAGTATTCCAATTTTCCAGCAAGGTTAAATCCTATAAATATAATTTGAATATAACCTATTTTAGTCAATTTTAAGAGGCAAGTGGAGCAAAAATACTTTTATAAATTTTGAGAAAATTCAGAGGTGATTGTAAGGATATATATATGCTCTAGGTCAAGTTTCATAATTTATCATCAAGTAATGAGCTCTAAACAAAATATTGAACAATTTTCCAAGATTATGAGCTTGTGAAGTAGGTATTATAAATATGTATTCAAAAAATCTAATAAAATTCATACACAAGAAATAAGATCCAAAGCTCCCTCTGCCTAATTTTCATGACCTTCCAATGTGCAGTGGGATCATAATGACCAAATGATTAATTAGGGCATTCCCATACGTTACAAAGGAAGTGCTAAGAATATTGATCCAAAATTCCCAATTAAATTACCAGAGGTTCAATCTATCCTCATGACCATACTACCCAAATTTCATTATTGTTCAAGGAGTTTTACTAACCTTTTCTAGCACTACAATGTTTGTGCCTTAAACTAGGGTTAGGATTTTCTGGGGCCTACCCTTTCCCAATTCCCCTAAGATTTTTACCAGAGGGCTTTAGTTACCCTAGCACCCTCCCTACAATATTTGAAGTTCATTCAAGGTTTTTGGCCTCATGCCCTTCACAAGGCACAAAAGCCCTTCCTTAGGATTTGGTCTTAGATCTTAGGGCAAACCAATTTAATTCTACCCATCTTTCATGGGGAGGTGCTAAAAGCCATACCAAGCTAGTGGCCCCAATTTCAACCTCTGTTGATGTGATTTGGCCACTCAAAACCCAAGGTGCACTTTTTGACCAAAATACCCATTTTAAGGCAAGGCTAGGGTTTGCATGATTTCAATTAAAACCACCTCCAAATGTGATAAAATTTTAACCAGAGCTTTATAATGACCCCAGGCACCACCCACCAAATTTGGGTGATTTTGGATATCATTGGGTCCCTAAATTAATTTACACTAGGGAAATTAAATAATTTCCAAAACTATAGAAAAATAGTCACCAAAAATTCTCATTTTTGGGCAGGACATAGATATAGCATAGGATGACACCCTGTCCAAATATCAAGTCATTTGGACAAGAGATGAAGGGTGGGCATCCATTTGAATGTCTGCCAAGTCCTAGGTATAGACCCCACAAAATGGGTGCCTTGGTCAAATCAGGCACACAAATTGGTTCCAACCAATTTTGAATTAAGTAGACCCACAGGGCTACAATTTTGTGTAGACCATTTCCTCTGAATTAGAATCTAGGTATTTTTAAAAATTAAAAACAAATACATTATATGTGACAGAAATGAAATAAAATTCATTCAAGCCTATAGTTTAATTTAATCTCTGCACGAATCTTGGCGCACCATTGGACGGCATCCCGTTGTCTTCAACCTCTAGCCGACGGTCCCGATTCAACCCGCCTGGAGCTTCTTCCAGCCGCTGCCGCCGGCCATTGATGGCCCGACCAACGCTTACGAAAAGCGAGCAACCGAACTAGCAATCCAACTAGGCAAGTATACCAATCGAACTATAGTAAGGGGACACAAGTGTTGTATTTAAATCCGGGAACTGTTGAGTAAATCTACTCACACGAAGACTATTATTCTATCGATGGAAATCTTAGGGTTTAAAAGAAAGCTAAGCGCGATTAGGAAAAGAAATATTACACTAGAAAAAGAAATGCTTGTGGTTAAAAAGAGGGATAGTAAAGGCGATTAAAACAAGGGGTTAAGACGATGAAAAAGAGAAGCACTCGATCAAGAATCACCTCGGTGAGAGTCGATTAAAAACACGATAAATAAACCTAAGCTTAATAGGGTAAGGTCCTTGACCGTGGAGGTTCCATAAACATGAACAAACTTCTCTCGAAGATATGCCTACCTGAGTTTAAGAAGGTCCGACCGACTTTCGCCTAAATCAGAGGCCTAAAACTCGCTTTGCGCGGTGAACCCTACTATTGGATATTACTCCAATCCAGGAGATTTGGACGTCTGCCTCTCTCGAGGGGTGCGTACAACTCCCTTTACTCTTGAGTGCTCACTTCAAACCATCGGCCTCTCAGCTAGCCAGGAATATAAACAAAGTTGGAGAGTATATATCGATGATATATCTCCAACCCATGATAAATCAAGAGTAATTCAAGGCCTAAACCCTAAAAAGAAAAGGTGAACTCAAAGAATCATAACTTAATCAATCGAACCTCAGATCATGAAGATCGAGTAGAAGGAGGATTAGTTAATCATGGTGAGGTGGAAGAGGGGGGATGAGTAGTAAAGCATAAACAACACAAAGTGCTAAAGGAAGAGAAAACAACACTTTATATTAATATTAAAGAGAGCTTACAACATGGAAATAAAAAGATTACAAGTGCATGAAATTGGAAATCCTATTCTAGACCTATCATTAGCAACTAAAGCATTTACAGAGGCTATTACAAAAGCTAAAACTAAATTAGAATTGAACTAAACTAAAACTACATGAGAAAGAAAGAGAAAAAGCATGAAAAAGAACAAGAAACAATGGGGCAGCACCTCCCCCTCTCAGCCCAAAGATGCAATGAACCCTTGGAGATGGGCTCTATTTATAGATTTTTTTTCGGGTCAGGTCACACCCCCCTGACATGCTCTGGTAGGGCTTGTACATGGGGTGTGACATATTCGAAGTGACTTTTTTTGCTGAAATTGAATGCTGGAGGTGACGGGCATAGTAGTTGGGTTATACGACCATATGTCACGCCCGACCAGGGCGTGTACCTGGGGCGTGACCATTTCGGTGCGACTTTTTTGGCTGCAATTTACTGTTGGAGATGACAGGTGTTGAAATTGGAGAACACGCCCATATGTGACGCCCGACCAGGGCGTGTCCGAGGGCGTGACAATTTCGGTGCGACGATGGAGCGGGAAAAATAATGTGCTGTGGCAATTTCTCGGGATCTAGGGACACGCCTCTTAAACACGCCCGTGTCGGGAGTGACGCGGGCATGACAAAGGGCGAGTTCACCGAGTTTCCAAGAAATGCAGTTTCAGACATGTTGCTTCATTCCTCTATGCTACACGCCCTAGGTACACGCCTTAGTAGGGCGTGACCTTGGGGCGTGTGACAACAAAATTTTGCTGAAACCAGTACAATCCTGCAAAAAGAAGAAAACGCATTAGTGACAATAATATTTAGAAAAGGGGGTCAATATAAGCACTTGCAAGACATGATTTGTGCTTTAAAAACCGAAAAATACCCTAATATTGTTGACTAAAAACGTACTATTAAATTCCCCCAAGCTTAAACTTTGCTTGTCCCCAAGCAAAAAATATAAAAACTAGCTAATCATAAAAAGTGACTAATTCAAAAGGTGTTAATCATGCTTACACAAGTACTATGCGAAATTCCAAGTAGGGAGAATATGAAACGTAAATCTAAAACAATTTTTTAGGTATGGTTTAACTTTTATAAACTTTACTTAACGAAAATAAATCATCCAAAATTTTGACAAAATTCTTTAAATAGATTTAAGCAAGGCAACGAAACTGAAAAAAAACTCATTGAGTTGTTACTAGATCCAAGCAATGCATTATAATTATATCAATTAAATGAAAAATCTATGTTTAAATCAATGACAAAAACTAATTTACTTTTCTTCTTTCCTTAGTTGTTAAATAAAATTTAAAAAGGCGTGTATCAAAAGGACTTAATAGGACTGAAACGTTTGGTTTAGGATTATGAATAGGAGTGAAATTCAAAGATAAACATGGAGGCTTTAAAATCACACTAAACCAAAAAAAGAATTTCAAAAAAAAATCATTTTAAACGAAATATTTTTTTTCTTTCTTTCTTTTTCTTCTTTTATTTTCCATTTTTTTTTCTTTCAAATCAAAGGCCATAAATATTTTTATTTTTCATTTTGAATTGGCCAGATAAAAATAAAGATTTCTTTTGAGTACACCTTTTCAAAAATTTCTCCAAAAATAACACAAAATTTCCTATCATAATCAAGAAAATATATTTATGAAACTCAAAAAGGTTAGCGTTATTAGATAGGTTGGAAATTTTGGCTTTGGTGAAAATAAAATGATATTTTTTGGTGTGCAGGAAAGCTCAAACGTAAACAAAAACAGCCTAAATCATTTTCACGCTTTTTAAATTTATTTAAAACATAGATTTGAAATATTTCAAAAAGCAGTCCTAGATAATAAAAGAAGATTGATGAAATTATCTTGAAAATAGAAATAATAGGTGACTTGGATCGTTCATATCTACTACACTATATTCAAAAGTTAACCTTACAAAATTTTCTAAAAACGAAGAGGAAAATAATGGATGATGAATTTTTGAGAAAGTAAAGAAAATAAAGAACGAAAACCATAATAGAAATGCGAGTTTTCGAAAAATATTTCACCTTAACATGCTACTGTGAATGAGTAACACAGCATGGCCAACAATTTTCTTGTGAAATATAATTAAAAAAATGATTAGAAAAATTATAATTAACTACGTTATTTATAAGAATTTGAGAAAAAAAAAACACAAACATGAGGTACTATTGAAATACCAAAATGCATAAATATATATATATTTTTTATATTTTGAAATATTCTCTGTTTTTTTGTAATTTTAAGATATTCATTTTTTTGGAGTTTCGAGGAATATTCACAAAAAGTAAAAGATATTTACAAATAGCAAAAAGAAGGAGGAAGTCCCCCCAGCTTAAAATGGACATTGTCCTCAATGGAGAAGGAGGTTCGAGAGAGAGAGAAAATTAAAGTACAGAATTTAAAAACAGAATTGAAAAACAGATACTTCCCCAGATTTATTTGCCACGAAAGCTGAGTGATGCCACTCCCCCAAGTCAGCATTGTCGATCTTCATGAAACGTCTTCTTTGGATTTCGTCATGGAATCAGCTTTGTTGGAGCAGGCGATCGCAGAAGTTTCAGCTTGTCGGAGCCATCCGGGACAAAAATTGTAAAGTAAAGAAAACATAAAAAGTTAACTTGGGGTGCCTCCCAAAGAGCGCCCTTTTTTAAAACGTCTTTTGAGCTCGACACATCAAAATAATATTGTCCAAAAGTATTGTTTAAAACAAAGTTCAAATAAAGTTCAAAGTTTTACAAAAAATAAAGTTCAGATTAATCAAATGTTAGATCATGAAAAATAGAGTTAACAGAATTAGGACTGACATCATCACAGAAATACAGTTTAAGATGTTGACCATTCACTTTGAAATTACCCATATCAGGGTGAGAAATCAAAACAATACCATAAGGGAAAACTTCTAAAATAGTGAAAGGCCAGACCAACACGATTTTAACTGCCCGGTAATAATCGTAAACGAGAGTTATATAAAAATGAATTACCTTGTCAAATGATAAAGATGAAGGGCTATATGAATTACCTTGTCAAGATGGGTTTAAACATGATTATTCTCAACAAAACCATAGTTTTTCTCCTCTCCATTGTCACTATTAAGTGTGATAAAGGAATGGGGATTATCCTTAATTACTTTACCATTGTTTAGTCACAACAAAGAGTTTAATCTTCTAATTTTCTGTTCTTCCCTCAGCTAACATGGCCATCAGAACCATTTTTTATTTTTTTTTTTTTTCTTTCTTCCTCCCTTTCTGTTTCTTCATGTCACTATTTAGTTGGATAAAG